>JAIUJO010001052.1:142500-162500 GCA_023846275.1 Vanilla planifolia
TAAGGATTAGGGATTAAGGATTAGGGATAAAGTGATTAATAATTAGATATTATAGAGGGATTAATTATTAAAGATTGAGGATTAGAGATGAAGAAACTAGGTTAGGGATTAGGGTTTAGGGATTGAGAAGTAGTGATTAAGGATTAATGATTAGATATTATGGATAAAGGATAATCAACTATAGATTAAGAATTAAGGATTAAGTATTAAGGAGAAGAGTTTAGGGATTGGAGATTAGGGATTAGAGATTTGAGATTAAAGATTAAGGATTGGAGACTATAGATAGATTAGGGATTATTGCTTAGGGAATACAGAGAAGGAAGAAGGAAGAAGGATGAAGAAAGAAGAAAGAAGAACAAAGTAGGAAGGAAGAAAGAGGAAAGAAGAATAAGAAGAGGAGGTGGAAGAAGAGGAAAAAGAAGAAGAAGAAGAAGAGAAAGAAGAAGAGGAAGAATAAAGAAGAAAGTAGGAAGAAGAAAGAGGGAAGAAGGAAGGAGGAAGGAAGAAGGAAGATAGAAAAAGAATGAAGAAAAAAGAAAGAAGAATGAAGGAAGAAGTAAAAGAAGAAGAACAAGAAGTGGAAGAAGTACAAAGAGAATGAGGATGAGAAGAAGAAGGTGGAGAAGTTGAAGGTAAAGAAGAAGGAGAAGGAGAAGGAGAAGGATGAGTAGGCAAAGCATAAAAAGAAGAAGGGGAAGGAGAAAAACTAGGAGAAGGAGAAGGAGGAGAAGAAGAAGATGATGATGAAAAGAAGAAGAAGAAGAAATAGTAGAAAAGAAGAAAAAGACGAAGAAAAAGAAGAAGAAGAAGAAGAAGAAGAAGTAGAAGAGGAAGAAGATAACAAGAAAAGAACAAGAAGGAAAAGAAGAAGAAGAAGAAAAAGATGATGAGGAAGTGGAAGAAGAAGAAGAAGAAGAAGAAAAAGAAGAAGAAGAAGAAGAAGAAGAAGAAGAAGAAGAAAAGGAAGAAGAAGAAGAAGAAGAAGAAGAATAAGAGGAAGAAGAAGAAGAAGAGGAAGATGAGAAAGAAGGGGAAGAGGAACAAGAAGAAGAAAATGAGGAAGAACAAGAAGAAAAAGTAGAATAAGAAGAAGAAGAAGAATAATAAGAATAGGAAGAGGAAAATGAAGAGGAGGAAAGGGACGAACAAGAAGAAGAGATGGATTGAGGAATAGGGATTAAGGGTTTGGGGTTAAGGTTTAGGGATTATGGAAGGAGGGATTAGTGTCTAGGGATTAGGGAGTATGGATTATAAAGTAAAGAGGGAGGGATTAAGGATTAGGTGTTGGGGATTATGGATTATTATTTAGAAAGAGAGGAATTAGGTATTTGGCATTAGAGTTTATGGATAAACAATTAGCATTAAGGATTATGGATTATTAATTAGGGAGTAGGCAATAAGGAATAAATAATAAAGATTAGGGATATGGATGAAGGGATTAATAATTATGAATGAGGGATTAAGAAAAAGAGGAAGAAGAAGAGGACAAAGAAGAAGTAGAAGAAGAGGAAGAAGATATAAATTAGGGATTAGGGTTAGGGAATACTGATTAAGGATTAAGGAAGGAAGGATTAGGGATTAAGGATAAAGGAATATGGATTAGAATTAAGGAGATAAGGATTAAGGATTAGGTCTTAAGGATTAGTAACATGGGAGTTAGGAATTAAATATTATGGTTTAAGGATTTAGGATTAGGGAGTAGGGATTAACTAATAAGAAATAAGGATTAGAGATTAAGGATTAGTGATTAAGAATTATAGATCAGGAATTACAGATTAAAGATGTAGAGATTAATGATTAAGGATTAGAGATTAGTGATTAAGAATTAAGAGATAAATTATTAAGGATTAGGGATTAGAGATTAGAGATTAGATATAGGATTTGGGATTAGGGATTAAGTAATTAGGATTTGGTGTTAGAGATTAGAGGTTAGGAATGTAGGATTCTAGATTAGAGGTTAAAGACTGGGAATTAGAAATTAAAGGATTAGTATTACGATTAAAGACAAAGGATTAGGGTTTAGTGATTAAGGACTAAAAATTAATGCTTAGAGGTTAGAGATTAGGGATAAAAGATTATGAATTATAGATTAGGAATTAAGGATTATATATTAGAAATTAGAGTTTAAGGATTAGAGATTAGGGATTAGAGGTTACAGATTAAAGATTAAAGATTAGAGATTAAGGATGGATTTCTGATTAAGGATTAGGAATTAGAGATTAGGGAGAAGGAAGAAGGAAGAAAGAAGAAGATAGGTGAAAAAGAAGGAAGAAGGAGGAAAATGGAAGAATAAAGTAAGAAGGAAGGAAGATGAAGAAGAGGGTCAACAAGTAGAGGGAAAAGAACAAAAAGAAGAAGAACAAGAAGAGAAAGAAGAAGAGGAAGAATAAAAAAGAAAGAAGAAGAAAGAAAGAAGATGAGGAAGAAGAAGAAGAAGAACAAAATAAGAAAGAAGAAGAAGAAGTAGTAGAAGGAGAAGAAGTGGAAGAAGAAGTGAAAGAAGAGGAAGAAGAAGAGGACGAAGAGATGGATTAGGGATTAGGGATTAAGGAGGGAGAGATTAAGAATTAGGATTTAGGTGTTATGGATTAAGGATTAGGGATTGTAGATTATGGATTAGCAATTAAGGATTACGATTTAGGGATTAGAGATTAAAGAGTTGGGATTAAGGAATAATTAATGGGATTTGAAATTAAGGGATAGGGATGAAGTGATTGATTAGTAGGGATTAGGGATGCATGATTAAGGGATTAATTACTAAGGAGTATGGA
Organism: Vanilla planifolia; assembly: GCA_023846275.1. Classification (NCBI taxonomy): domain Eukaryota; kingdom Viridiplantae; phylum Streptophyta; class Magnoliopsida; order Asparagales; family Orchidaceae; genus Vanilla; species Vanilla planifolia. The sequence continues at coordinate 145,272 of JAIUJO010001052.1, forward strand.
TTAGGGATTTAAGATTAGGGATTATAGATTAGGAAATAGGGTTTAAGGATTAAGTATTAGAGCTTTGTGATTAGAGATTCAGAATTTTGGATAAGGTATGAGAGATTAGGGATTAGAGAGTAGAGATTAAATGATTATAATTAGGAATGGGCTTTAAGGATTAGGGATTAAGGATTAGTGATTAATGATTAAGGATTAGAGATTAAAAAGAGAGGGATTAAGAATTAAGCATTAGGGATAAAGGTTATAGATTAAGGATTAGATATCACGAATTTGGGATTAGAGATTACGGATTAGTAATTAGGGATTAAGGTTTAAAAATAAGGGATTAGAGAGTTAGGATTAAGCAATAAGGAGTAGGCATAAGGATTAGGAATTAGGGAGTAGAGATTAGAGATTAATGATTTAATATTATAGATTAATGACTAAGGTTGGATTAAAGATTAGGGAAGAAGAAAACGAAGAAGAAGAATAAGTAGTAGAAGAAGAAGAAGAAGAAAAAGAAGAAGAAGAAGATTAAGGAGAAGAAAAAGAATAAGAAGAATAAGAAAAAGAAGAGGAAGAAGAAGAAGAAGAAGAAGAAGAAGAAGAAGAAAAAGGAGAGGAGGATGAAAAAGAAGAAGAAGAAGAAGAAGTAGAAGAAGAAGATGAAGGAGAAGAAGAAGAAGAAGATGAAGAAGAAGAAGAGGAAAAAGAAGAAGAAAAAGTAGAAGAGGAAAAAGAAGAAGATGAAGAAGAAGAAGAAGAAGAAGAAGAAGAAGAAGAAGACAAAGAAGAAGAGAAGAAGAAGAAGAAGAAGAAGAAGAAGAAGATGATGATGATGAAGGAGAAGAAGAAGAAAAGAAAGAGGAGGAAGAAGAAGAGAAGGAAGGGGAACTGGAAGAAGAAAAAGAGGAAGAGGCGGATGAGAAAGACGAAGAAGAAGAAGATGATGAAGAAGAAGAAGAAGAAGAGGAGGAAGAAGAAGAAGAAGAAGATGGGGAAGAAGAAGAAGAAGAAGAAGAAGAGGTAGAAGTAGAAGAAGAGGAACAACAAGAGGAGGAAGAAAGAGAAGAGAAAGAAGAGGAAGAAGAAGAAGAAGAAGCAGAAGAAGAAGAAGAAGAAGAAGAAGAAGAAGAAAAATAAGAAGAAGAAGACAAAGTGAAAGATGAAGAGGAAGAGGAAGAGGAAGAAGAAGATGAAGAAGAAGAAGTGGAAGTAGAAAAAGAAGAAGAAGTGGAAGATGAAGTGAAAGAAGAAGAAGGAGAAGAAGGAGAAGAGTAAGAAGAATAAGAGAAGAAGGTGAAGAACTAAAAGAAGAAGAAGAAGAAAAAGAAGAAGAAGAGGATGAAGAAGAAGAAGAAGAACAAGAGAAACAAGAAGAAGAGAAGAAGAAAAGGTTGATGAAGAAGAAGAAGAAGAAGAAGAAATAAAAGTAGAAGTATAAGGAGAAGAAGAAGAAGAAGAAAAAGAAATAAAAGGAGAAGAAGAAAAGTAAAAAGGAGGAGAAGAAGAAGTAAGAGAACAAGAAGAAGAAGAAGAAGATGAGGAAGAAGAAGAGGATAAAGAAGAAGAGGAAGAAGAAGATGATGATGAAGAAGAAGAAGGAAAAGAATAAGAAGAATAAGAAAAAGTAAAAGAAGAAGAAGACGAAGTGGAAGAAGAAGAAGAAGAGGATGAAGAAAAAGATGACGATAAAGAAGAAGAGGAAGTTGAGGAAGAAGTGGAGGAAGAAGAAGAAGGGGAAGAAGAAGAAGAGGAAGAAGAAGAGGAAGAAGAACAAGGAGAAGTAGAAGAAGAAATAGAAGAAGAGATGAATTAGAGATAAGGGATTAGGGGTTAGTGATTAGGGGTTAAGGATTAAGGATTAAGAAAGGAAGGATTATTTGTTTTGGATAATAGAATATGGATTAAAGATTAGGGAGGAAAGGATTAGGGAATAGGTATTAGGGATTAAGAGTTAGGGATTTGGGAGTTGGCAATTAGGGATTAGGGTTTAGGGATTTGAGATTAGAGGTCCTGAAGTACGAATTAGGGAATAAGTAATTGGGATTATGCATTAAGGATTAGCGATGAACGATTATGGATTAAGGATTAGGATGAAGGGATTAATTATTAGGGTTTAGAGATTAAGGATTAAGAATTAAGAATTAAGTGATTAATTATTAAGGATTAGGGATAGCGATTAGGGATTTAGGAATAAGGGTTATGGATTAGGGATTAGAGACTAGAGATTTAATATTAAGGATTAAGATTAGTGATTAGGGACTTTACATTAGGAGATTAGGAACTAGGGATTAGAGATTAAAGATTAATGATTAAGGATTAGTGAATATAGATTAGATATTAGGGATTAGGGATTATTGATTAGAGATTAAGGATTAAGGATTAGGGATTATTGATTAGAGATTAAGGATTAAGGATTATGGATTAGGTACTAGGGATTAGAGGTTAGGAATTAAGAATTGAAGATTAAAGATAAAAGATGGATTAATGATTAGGGATTAAGGATTAGGGAGAAGGAAGAAGGTGGAGGGATGAAAGAAGAAGAAAAAAGAAGAGGATGAAGAAGAAGAGGAAAAAGTAGAATAAGAAGAAGAAGAAGAAGAGGAAAAAGACGACGAAGAATAAAGATGAAGGAAGATTGAAGAAGGAAGTAGGAAGAAAGAAGGAAGAAGAAAGAAGAAAGAAGAAAGATGAAAGAAGAACGAATAAAGAAGGAAGAAGAAGAAGAAGAAGATGACGTATAGTAATTACGAAACGAAGAATTTGGGATTAATAAGGGAATATGGATTAACAATTAGAGAGGGAAGGATTAAGGATTATGGACTAGGTTTTTGGGATTAGAGATTTGAGAGTTAGTAATTAGGGATTAGAGTTTTGGGATTACGAAGTAAGGATTAGGGATTAATGATTAATGATTAAAGAATATGGATTAGGGATTAAGGATTAAAGATAAAGTGATTAATGATTATTGATTAATAATTAAGGGATTAACTATTAAGGATTAGAGATTAGAGATATAGAATTTAGTATTAAAGATTAAGAAAAAAGGATTAGAGATTAAGAATTATAGATTAGAGATTAGAGACACAAGATTCATGATTAAAGATTAGCGATTAGAGTTTAAGGGATTAGGATTAGAGACTCAGAACTAGGGTTTAGGAATTAGGAATTTGTGATTAAGGATTAGAGATTATAGATTAAAGATTAAGGATTAGAGATTAAGGATTATGGATTATAGATTATTAATTAGAGATTAGAGATTAGGTGTTAGAGATTAGAGTTTAAGGTTTAGAGATTATGGATTGGAGGTTAGGGATTAAATATTAGGGATCGATTAGAGATTAAGGATTAAGGATTAAGGAGAAGGAAGAAGAAAGAAGAAAGAAGGAAGAAAGAAGAAGAAGAAGAACAAGGAACAAGGAAAAGGAAGAAAGAAGAAGAAGAAGAGGAAGAAGAAGAGTAAGAATAAAGAAGGAAGAAGAAGAAAGAAGGAAGAAGGAAGAAAGAAGAAGGAAGGAGGTAGGAAGAAGGAAGAAGGAAGAAGGAAGAAGAAAGAAGAAAGAAGAAAGAAGAAAGAAGAAAGAAGAAAGCAAAATGAAGAAAGAAGAAAGAAGAAAGAAGGAAGAAGAAGAAGAAGAAAAAGAAGGAAAAAGAGAAGAAGGAGAATGAAAAAGGGAATGAGGACGAGGAGAAGGTGGAGGAGAAGGAGAAAGAAATGAAGAAAGGAAGCAGAATGTGAAGGAGTTGGAGAAGGAGAAGCAGAAGGAGAAAAAGAAAGAGAAGAAGATGGAGAAAGACTAGAAGAAGGAAAAGAAGAAGAAGAAGAAGAAGAAGGATAAGAAGAAGAGGAAGAAGGAGATGATGAAGAAGAAGATGAAAAAAATAGTAGAAGAGGAAGAAGAAGAACAAGAAAAAAAAGGAGAAGAAGAAGATGAGGAAAAACAAGAAGAGGAAAAAGAAGAAGAAGATGAAGAAGGTAAAAAAGAGGAAGAAGAAGAAGAAAAAGAAGAAGAAGAAGACGACGAAGAAGAAGAGGAAGAGGAAGAAGTTGAAGAAGAGGAAGAATAAGATGAGGAAAAAGAGGAAGAAGAAGAAGAAGTAAATAAGGAAGAAGAAGAGGAAGAAGAAGAAGAACAAGAAGAGGAAGAAGTGTAAGAGGAAGAAGAAGAAGAGGATGCGGAGAGGGATTATGGACTAGGGATTCAGGGTTAATGATTAGGAGTTAGGGATTAAGGAGGGAGGGATTAGGGAATTTGCTTTAGCAATTAAGGATTATGGATTGAGGATTCGGCATCTAGAAACATGAGTTAAAGATTGGAGAGGGAGGGCTTAGGGATTAAGTAAAATGGATTAGAGATTATGGATTAAGGATTCAGGATTAAGGATTACGGGTTAGGTATTATGGATGAAGTGATTAAGAATTAGATATTGGAGATTTGAGATTAAGAAATAAGAGATTGATTATTAAGGATTAAAGATAAAAGAATAGGAATTTAGGATTAGGGGCTAGAGAATAAGGATTAAGTATTAGAGATTAAGGATTAAAAATTCGAGATTAGGGATGTAGTATTAAAGTTTAAAAATTAAGAAATTAAGAATAGCATTAGAGATTAAGGATTAAGGATTAGTGATTAAGGATTAGGAATTAAGGATTAGAGATTAGGGATTATGGATTATAGATTTGGGATTAGGGATTAGATATTAAGGATTAGAGTTTAGGGTTTAAAGATTAAGAATTACAGGCTAGGGATTAAAGATTTGGTATTAGAAATTATGGATTAGAAATTAAGGATTAAGGAGAACAAAGAAAGAAGAAGAAAGAAGAAGGAAGAAAGAAGAAGGAAGAAAGAAGAAAGAAGAAGAAGAAGAGGAATAAGAAGAGGAAGAATAAAGAAGTAGGAAGAAGGAAGAATGAAGAGGGAAGAAGGAAGAAGGAAGGAGGTAGGAAAAAGGAAGAAGGAAGAAGGAAGAAGAAAGAAGAAAGAAGAAAGGAGAATGAAGAAAGAAAATGAAGGAAAAGAAGAATAAGAAGAAGGAGGAAGAGGAGGAGGAGTCGAAGAAAGAAAAGGAGAAAAAGGACAAGGAGAAGGAGGAGAAGGAGAAAGAGAAAGAGAAAGAGGTGAGAAGGTGAAGGAGATGGAGAAGGAGAAGGGGAAGGAGAAGGAGAAGGGGAAGGGGAAGGAGAAGAGTAAGAGGAGGAAGAAGAAGAAGAATAAGGTGAAGAAATTGAAGAAGAGGAAGAGGAAGAAGAAGAAGTAGAGGAAGATAAGGAGGAAAAGAAGAAGAAGAAGAAGAAGATGAAGCTGAAGAAGAAAAAGAAAAGAATAAGAAGAAGAGAAGAAAAAGATGAAGAAGAAGAAGAAGAAAAAGAAGAAGAAGAAGAAGAAGAAGCTGATGATGAAGAGGAAGAAATAGAAGAAGAAGAAGCAGTAGTAGAAGAAGAAGAAGGAGGAGAACAATAAGAAATAGAAGAGAAAGAAGAAGAAGAAGAAGAACAAGTAAAGGGAGAAGAAGAAGAAGAAGAAGAAGAAGAAAAAGAAGAAGAAGAAGAAGAAGAAGAAGAAAAACAAGAAGACGATGAAGAAGAGGAAAAAGAAGAAGAAGAAGAAGAAGAAGAAGAAGATATAGAAGAAGAAGAAGATATAGAAGAAGAAGGAGGAGAAGAAGAAGAAGAATAAGAGGAAGTAGAAGAAGAAGAAGAAGAGGATGAAGAAGAAGAAGAAAAAGAGGAAGAGGAAGAAGGAGAAGAAGAAGAAGAGGAAGAAGAAGATGAGGAAGAAGAGAAGGAAGAAAAAGATGATGACAAGGAAGAAGAAGAAGAGGGGGAAGAAGAACAAGAAGAAGAAGAGGAAGAGAAAGAAGTAGAAAAAGACGAGGAAGAAGTAGAAGAAGAAGAGGAAGAAGAGACAGATTAGAAATTAGGGATAAGCATTAAGGATTATGCTTTAGGGGTTATGGAATGAAGTATTAAGCATTAAGCACCAGGGAATATGGGTTAAAGAATGGAGAAGGAGAGAATAAGGATTAAGGATTAAGGATTTAGGTGTTGGCAATTAGGTATTAGGGTTTGGGGATTAGGAATTAAAGATTAGGAAAACAGTAATAGGGATTAATGATTTGGGATTAAGGATTAAGGATTAAGGTTAGGGATTAGGGATGAAGGAATTGATGATTATAGATTAGAAATTAAGTATTAAGAATTAAGTGATTAATTATTCAAGATTAAGGAATAAAGATTAGGAATATAGGATAGGGATTAAGGATTAGAGAATATGGATTAGGGATTTGATATTATAGATAAGGGATATAGGATTAAGAATTAGAGATTAGAGATTAGGGATTAGATATTAATGGATTAGGATTAGCATTAGACATTTGGGATTAGGGATTAAGGATTAAAGACTACTGATTAAGGATTAGGGATCAACGATGTGAGATTAATTTGAGTTTACAAATTGGGTTTCTGGATCATAGATTAGGGATTAGGGACTACATATTAGTTATTAGAGTTTAAGAATTATATATTAGGTATTAGAGGTTAGGGATTAAGTATTAAGGATTATTGATTAGAGATTAGATATTAAGGATTAGGGCTTAGGGATTAAGGATAAGGAATTTGGGATTAGGGACTAAGGATTAGGGATTAGAGATTAGGGATTAAATATATAGGATTATGTATTAAAGATTTATTAGGGATTAGGGATTAAGAATTAGAGATTAAGGTTTAATGATTATGAATTAAAGATTAAAGATTAAAGATTATGGATTATGGATTAGGGATTAGTGGTTAGGGATTAGGGATTAATGATTAATGATTAGAGATTAGGGATTAGGAATTAAATATTAGGGATTAGGAATTAAAGATTAGGGATTAAGGATTAGTGATTATAAATTAATGATAGATTAGGGATTATGGAATACGAAGGGATGGATTATGTGTTATAGATTTAGGGATAAGATACTAGGGAGGAAGGGATTGAGGAGTAAGAATTAAGGAATGACCATTACGAAGAAGAACGAGACAAAAGAAGATGAAGAAGAAGAAGAAGAAGAAGAAGAACAAGGAGGAGAAGAAGAAGAAGAAAAACAAGAAGAAGAAGCAAAGAAAGAAAAAGAATAATAAGAAATAGAAGACAAAGAATAAAAAGAAGAAAAAGAAGAAAAAGAAGAGGAGGATAAGGAAGAAGTAGAAGAAGAAGAAAACTAGAAAGAAGAAGTAGAGGAAGAAGAAGAAGAAGAAGAATGAAAAGGAGAAGAGTAAGAAGATGAAGAAGAAGAAGTAGAAGAAGGTTATGAGGAAGTTGAAGAAGAAGAAGAAGAAGAAGCGGAAGACGTAGAGGAAAAAGATGATGAAGAGGTAAAAGAAGAAGAAGAAGTGCCAAAAGATGAAGAAGAAAAAGAAGAAGATCAAGAAGATGAGAAGAAGAAGAAGAAGAAGAAGAAGAAATAAAAGAAGAAGAAGAAGAAGATGAAGATGAAGTAGAATAAGAAAAGAAGAAAATGGAGGAAAAGAAGATGATGGGGAAGAAGAGGTGGGAGAAGTAGTAGTAGGAAGAAGAAGAAAAAGAAGAAAAAGAATATGAAGAGGATGACGAAGAAGGAGAAGAAGAAGAAAAAGAATAAGAGGAGGAAGAAGAAGAACAATAAAAAGAAAAAGAAGAGGAAGAAGAAGAAGAAGAAGAAGAAGAAGAAGAGAAAGATGAGGAAGATGAGCAAGAAGAAGAACAAGATGATGAGGAAGAAAATGAAGAAAAAGAGGTGGATGAAGAAATAGAAGAAGAAGAGGAAGAAGAAGAAGAAGAAAAAGAGTGATGGATTAAGGATTAAGGATTATGGATTAGGGGTTAGGGATTAGAGATTAGGGATTAAGGAAGGAGGGATATCGGATTAGGAGTTAAGGGCTAAGGATTAAAGATTAGGAATTACTAACTAGGGATTACCAATTAGGGTTTAGGGATTAAAGATTTGGGATAAGGAAGTAGAGATTAAGGAATAAGTAATAGAAATTAAAGATTAATGAATATGAATTAGGGTTAAGATTATGGATGATGGGAATAATGATTAGGGATTAGGGATTATAAATTAAGGATTAATCATTAAGGGATTAATTACTAACATTGGTGATTAGGGATTTAGATTATGAATTATAGATTATGGGATAGAGATTAGGGATTAAGGATTAGAGATTAGTGATTAGGGATTTAGGATTCAGGCATATAGTTTAGAGATTATGAATTAAGTATTAGAGATTAAGTGATTAACATAAGGATTAAGAACTAGGGGTTAGGGTTTAGGGATTAGGAATTAAGGATTAAGGATTAGGGATTAGAGATTAATATCTGGCTATTATAGATTATAGAATGGGGATTAAGGATTAGGGATCAGGTATTGGGGATTAAGGTTTAGGTATTAGACATTAAGGATTAGAGATTAGAGGTTAAGGATTTGGGATTATAGATTAAGGTTGGATTAAGGATTAGGGATTTATGATTAGTTTTTAGGGATTAGAGATTAGGGATTTAGGAGGGATGGATTAGGCATCATAGATATATGGATAAGAGATTAGGGAGGGAGGGATTGAGTAAGGATTAAGGAAGAGGGATTAAGGATTATGAAGGAGTAAAAGACAAAGATGAAAAAGAAGAAGAACAAGAAGTAGAAGAAGAAGATGATGAAGAAGAAAAGAAAGAAAAAGAATAATGAGAAGAAGAACAAGAAGAAGAAAAAGACGAAGAGGAAGATGCAAAAGATGAGGAAGAAGAGGAAGAAGATGAAGAGGAAGAAAAAGAGGAAGAAGAAGAAGAAGAAGAAGAAAAAAGAAGAAGTAAAAAAGAAGAAAAAGAAGAAGAAGAAGAACATGAGGAAGAAGAACAAGAGGAACAATAAGAAGAAAGATAAGAGTAAGAAGAAAAAGATGGAGAAGAAAATGACGGTGATGATGTTGAAGAAGATAAAGATTAAGACGACAAAGAAGAAGAAGAAGTAAAGGAAGATGAGGAAAAAAGAAGAAGAGTAAGAAGACAAGAAGAAAAAGGTAATGAAGAAGATGAAGAAGAGGAAGAAGAAGAAGAAGTAGAAGAAATTAAAGATGAAGAAGAGGGGGAAGAAGAAGTAGAATAATAAGAAAAGAAGAAAAGAAGAAGAAGAAGAAGAAGAAGAAATAGAAGCGAAAGAGGGAGAAGAAGAAGGAGGAGGAGAAGAAGAAGAATAAGAAGTAGAGGAAGATGAAGAGAAAGAAGAAGCAGAAGAAGAAGAAGAAGAAGTACAAAATAAAGAAGAAGAAGAAGAGGAAATAGAATAAGAAGAAGAATTAGACATAGAAGAAGAAGAAGAGGAAGAGAAGGAAGAAGAAGAAGAAGAAGGAGAAGTAGTGGAAGAAGAGGAGGAAGAAAAAGAAGAAGAAGAAGAGGATGATGAGGAAGAAGAAGAAGAGGAAGATGAGGAAGAAGAAGAAGAAGAAGAAGAAGAAGTGGAAGAAGAAGAAGAGGAAGAAGAGAAGGATTACAGATTAGGGATCAAACGTTCGTTATTAGGGATTAAAAATTGAAGAATTAGGCATCAGGTATCTAAGAAAATGGGTTAAAGATTAAAGTGGAAGGGCTTAGGGATTACAGATTTTGGAGGTTAGAATTAGGGGTAAGGGTTTAGGAATTAGGCATTAAGTATTAGGGATTAAGGAGTAGGGATTAGGTAATAAGTAATAGTTTTTAGAGATTAAGGATTAAGGATTAAGGATTAGGGATGAAGGGATTAAAGATTAAGGATTAGATATTAAGAATTAAGTGATTAATTATTAAGGATTAGGAGTTTAGAATTAGGGATTAAAAAATAGAGATTCCGGAGTAGAGGTTAAAAGATTAGGATTAGAATCAATGGTTAGGGATTAGGGATTATGGATTAAGTATTAGTGGTTAAGGATTAAGAATTAGTGATTAGGTATTACAGATTATAAAGTATAGATTCAAGATTAGGGATTAGGTATTAGAGATTAGAGTTTAAGGATTAGAGAGAAGCAATTAGAGGCTAGGGATGAAAGATAAGGGATTAGAGATTATGGATGGATTAGAGATTAAGGATTATGGATTAGTATCAAAGATGAAAGAAGTAGAAAGAAGTAAGGAGGAAGCAAGAAAGAAGAGCAAGAATAGGAAAAATAAGAGGAAGAATAAAAAAGAAAGAAGGAAGAAGGAAGGAGGTAGAAAGAAAGAAGAAGGATAAAGGTAGAAAAAAGAAGAAAGAAGAAAGAACAATGTAGAAAGAAGAAAGAATGAAAGAAAGAAGGAAAGAAAGAAGAGGAAGAAGAAGAAGAAGAAGAAGGAGAAGAAGGAGGGAGAAAAGGTGAAGGAGGATGAGGAGAAGGAGGAGAGTAAGGAAAAGGAGAAGGAAAGGGGAAGGAGAACGTGAAGGAGATGGAGAAGATGAAGGAGATGGAGTAAGAGAAGGAGAAGGTGAAGGTGAAGGAGATGGAGAAAGACTATGAGAAGGAGAAGATGAAGAAGAAAAAGCTGAAGAAGAAGAAGAGGAAGAACAAGAACGAGAAAGGAGGAAGAAGGAGAAGAAGAAGAAGAGCAAGAAGAAGAAGAAGAAAAGAAGAAGAAGACAAAGAAGAAGAAGAAGAAGAAGAAGATGATAAAGAAGAAGATGAAGAAGAGGAAGAGGAAGGTGAGAAAAAAGATGAAAAAGAAGAAGAAGAAAATAAGGGAGAAGAAGAAGAAGAAGAGGAAGAGGAAGTGGAAGAAGAAGAAGAATAAGAAGAGGATGAAGTGATGGATTAGGGATTAAGAATTAGGGGTTAAGGATTTAGGAAGGAGGGATTTGGGATTAGGTGTTAGGGATTACAGAGTATGGATTGAGGATTAGGGATTAGGTAATATGTATTAATAATTAGGTATTAGGGTTTAGGGATTAAAGAGTAGAGATTAAGGTATAAGTAATAAAGATTAAGGATTAAGGATTAAGAATTATGGATTAAGAATGAAGGGATTAATGATTAGGGATTAAGGATTTAGGATTAAAGGATTAGTTACTAAGTAATATAGATTAAGGATTATGGATGAGGGAATAGCGATTAGGGATTAAGGATTATAGATTGGTGATTAGGGATTCAAGATTCAAAATTAGGCATTACATTTTATGGATTAAAGATTATATGATTATAATTAAAACTAGGGTTTAGAGATTAAGGACTAGGCATTAGGCAATAAGGATTAGGGATTAGGGATTATAGAATAAGGATTAAAAAGTAAGGATTAAGCATTAATAATTAGGGATTAGGGATAAATGTGGAATGGATTAAGCATTTTAGGTTTGGGGATGAGAGACTAAGGAGGAAGGGATTAAGGAGTAAAGATTAGGTAATAGGGATTGAGGAATACGAAGAAGAAGAAGAAGAAGAAGAAGAATAACAAGGAGAAGAAGAAAAATAAGAGAAAGAAGAGGAAAAGGAAGAAAAAGAATAAGAATAAGAAGAAGACAAAGAAGATGAAGAAGAAGTAGATGAAGAACAAGAGGAAGATGAGGAAGAAGAGGATGAGGAAGAAGGAGAAAATGAAGAAAAAGAAGAAGAGAAGAAGACAAGAAGAAGAAGAATAAGAATAAGAAGAAGAAGAAAAAGAAGATGAAGAAGTGGAAGAGGAAGATGAGGAAGAAGCAAAAGAAGAAGAAGAGCAAGAACAAAAAGAAAATGAGGAAGAAGAAGAAGAAGAGGAAGAAGAAGAAGAAGAAGAAGAAGAACTAGAAGAAGAAGTGAAAGAAGAACAAGAAAAAGAGGATGAAAAAGTGAAAGAAGAAGAACAGGAAGAAGAGGAGGAAGAAGAAAGAGAAGAGTAAGAGAAAGAAGAAGAAGAAGAACAAGGCGACGAAGTTGAAGAAGAAGATGATGATGATGAAGAAGAAGAAGTAGAGGAAGATTAAGAGGAAGAAGAAGAAGAAGAAGAAGAAGAAGAGGAAGTTGAAGAATAAAAAGGAGAAGAATAACAAGAAGAGAAGAAGAGAAAGGTGATGATGATGAAGAAGAAGAAAAAGAAGAAGAATAAGAAGAAGAAGAAGAAGAGGAAAAAGAAGAAAACAGAGAAGAAGAAGAAGAAGAAGGAGAAGAAGATGAAATAAATTTGGGAGAAGAAGAAGAAGAAGGAAAACAAGAAGAAAAAGAATGGGAAGTAGTGGAAGAAGAAGAGGAAGAACAAAAGAGAGAAGAAGAAAAAATAGTAGAAGAAGAAGAAGAAGAACATGAAGAAAAAGAATAAGAACGAGAAGAAGAAGAAGCAGAAGAATAAGATGTAGAAGAAGAAGAAGAAGAAGAACTAGATAAGCAAGAAGAAGGAGAAGAAGAAGAATAAGAAGAAGAATAAGAAGAAATAGATGAAGACAAGGAAGACAAAGAAGAAGAGCAAGAAGAAGAAGATGAAAAAGAAGAAGAAGAAGAAGAGAAAGATGAGTATGAGGAGGAAGAAGAAGATGTTAATGATATGGAGGAAGAAAAGAAGAAGAGGAAGAAGAAGAAGAAGAAGAGGGGCAAGAAGAAGAAGAAGTGGAAGAAGAAGAGGAAGAAGAGATGGATTAGGGGTTACGGATCAGGCATAAGGGGTAAGGGATTAGGGATTAAAGAAGTAAGCATTATGTATTAGGTGTCAAGGAATGCAGGTTGAAATATAAGGTGGTAGGGATTAGGGATTTGGTATTTTGGTGTTAGTAAATAGGTATTAGTGGTTTAGGGATTAGGGATTAGGGAATAAATAATATGGATTAAGGATTAGGGATTAGGGATTAAGGATTTTGGATTATGGATTAGGGATGAAGAGATTAATGATTATGTACTAGAAATTACGGATTAAAAATTAAGAGATTAATTATTAATGATTAGGGATTAGAGATTTAGAATTTAAGATTAAAGATTACGGATATAGAATGTGAATTAGGGATTAGAGATTAGACTTTAGGGATATAAGATTCTGGATTATAGATTAGAGATTAAGAATTATGGCATTAAGATTAGCATTATAGATTAAAGATTAAGGATTAAAGACTAAGGATTGGCATTTAAGGATTAGGGATCAAGGATTTGGGATTAGGGTTTATAAATTAGGGATTAAGGATTAGATTTTAACTATTAGAGTTTAAGGATTAGAGATTCAAGACTAGAGGTTATGGATTAAAGATTAAGGATTAAGGATTATGACTTAGATATTAGTGGTTTTGGGTTAAGGATTAAAAATTAGGGATTAAGGATTAAAGATTAAAGACTAGAGATTAAAGATATGGGATTAAAGATTAAGGATTAGAGATTAGGGATTAAACATTATAGATTTTAGATTAAAGATTGATTATGGATTTAGGATTAAAGATTAAGGATTAAGAATTAAGGATTAAAGATGAAAGATTAGGGACTAAGAATTACTGATTTTTTAATAGGGGTTAAAGATTAAGGATTAAGGATTAGGGATTAAAGATTAGGGTTTAGAGATTAAAGATTAAGGATTAAAGATGGATTAAGAATTATATATTATAAAGGGATGGATTAGGCATTATAGATTTAGGAATGAGAGATTAAGGTGGGAGGGATTAAGGAGGAAGGATTAGAGAATAAAAATTAACAATTATAATGAAGAAAGAGAAGAAGAAGAAGATGAAGAAGAAGAAGAAGAAGAAGAACAAAGAGAAGAAGAAGAAGAAGAAGAAGAAGAAGGTGAAGAAGTTGAAGAAGAGGAAGAAGAAGAAGAGGTAGTTGAAGAGGAATAAGAAGAAGAGGAATATGAAGTAGAAGATGAAGAAGAAAAAGAAAATGAACTAGAAGATGAGAAGAAGAATAAAATTAAGAAGAAGAAGTAGAAGAAGTGAAAGAAGAAGAAGAAGAAGAAGAAAAAGAAGAATAAGAAGAAGAATAGGAATAAGAAGAGGAAGAGGAAGAAGAAGAATAGAAAAAGAAGAAAATGGAGAAAAAAAAAGAAGGGGAAGAAGAAGAGGTGGAAGAAGAAGAAGTAGAAGAAGAAGAATAATAAGAAGAAGAAAAAGAAGAACAAAAAGAATTTGTAAAGGAAGATGAAGTAGAAGAAAAAATAATGTAAGAAGAGGAAGAAGAAGAGAATAAAAAGAAGAAGAAGAGAAAGAAGAAGAAGAAAGAGAAGAAGAAAAAGAAATAAAATAAGAGGAGGAAGAACAAGAAGTAAAAAAAGAAGAAGAGGAAGAGGAAGAAGAAGAAGAAGAAGAAGATGATGAAGACGATGAGGAAGATAAGGAAGAAGAAGAAGAGGAGGAAGAAGAAGGGGAAGAAGAGAAAGAGAAAAGGAAGAAGAGGAAGAAGAAGAGAAAGAGATGGATAAGGGACTAAGTGTTAGGGGTTAATGATTAGAGATTAATGATTATGAAGAGAGGGATATGAGATTGGGTGTTAGGGATTTAGAATTAGGTATTTGGGATGAGGAATTATTAGTTAGGGATTAACGATTAGGGTTTATGAATTATGGATTTGGTATTAAGGACTAGGGATTTAGGAATAAGTAATAGAAGTTAAAGATTAGGGATTAGGGATTAGAGTTAAGGATTGTGGATGAAGGGATCGATGATTTGAGGTTAGAGATTAAGGATTAAGTAATTAATTACTAAGGATTTGGGATTAGGGTTTTAGGAATAGGGATTATGAATTAAGGTATAGAGATTTGGGATTAAGGAGTGGAGATTAGTGATTAGTGATTGGGGATTCAAGATTATGGATTAAAGATTAGGGATTAGGGATTAGAGATTAAGCAATTAAGAGTAGGATTAGGGGTTAATGATTAAGGTTTAAGGATTAAGGATTAGAGATTAGAGATTAAAGATTAAGGACTAAGTATTATGGATTATAGGTTAGGGGTTAAGGATTAGGGACCAGGTATTAGGGATTAGGGTTTAGGGATTAAATATTAGGAATTAGAGATTATGAATTAAGGATTAGGGATTTAGGATAGATTAGAGATTACAGATTAAGGATTAAGGATTAGGGATTAGGGATTAAGTGTAAGGATAAGATATTGGGGAATAGGGATTAGAGAATAGGGATCAGGGATTTGTGATTATTGAAGGATGGATTAGGGAATATAAATTAAGGATCAGGGATTACAATTTAGGTAAGAAGGGATTACGTAGTATAGAAGAGGGAATAGGGATTAAAGAGTACAAAGAAGAAGAAGAAGAAGAAGAATGGGGAGAAGAAGTAAATGAACAAGAAGATGAAGATGAATATGAAGAAGAAGAAGATGAAGAAGTAGAAGAAGATGAAGAAGAAGAAGAAGAAGAAGAGGGAGAGGAGGAGAACAAGAAGATGAACAAGGAGGAGGAGGAGAAGAAGAAGAATAGGAAGAAGGAGAAGCAAAAGAAGAAGAGCCAAAAAGGGAAAAAGATGAAGAAGAAGAAGAAGAGAAAGAGGAATATGAAAAAGAGAATAATAGTAATAGTAATAATAAAAATAATAATAAGAAGAATAAGACTAGAAGAAGAAGAATAATAAAAAGAAGAATAGGAAGAAGAAGAAGAAAAAGAAGAAAAAGAAGAAGTAGAAGAAGAATAAGAAGAAGTAAAAGAAGAAAATGAAGAAAGAGAAGAAGAAAAAAGAGAAGAAGTAGTAGAAGTAATAGAAGAAGAAAAAGAAAAAGAATTATGGATTAGGGAGTGATGGCTTAGGGATTAGTTATTATGGATTTATTATTAAGGATTATGGAAGGAGGTATCTAGAGTTTTTGATTAAGGATGGGAAATTAGGAATTAAGGATTAGGGATTAGGAATTAAGGATTCATGATTAGCTATAAGCATACGGGTTTGGATTAGGGATTAGAGATTAGGGAATACGACTAGTGAATGGGGTTTAGGGATTAAGAATTAGGGATAAAGGGTTAGGGATTCGAGATTAAGGGATTAAGGATTAGTAATTATTGATTAGGAATTAAAGGATAGGGAATAAGGATTAAGGATTAGGGTTTAAGGATATGGGATTATGGATTAAAGATTTGGGATGAGAGATTAGATTAGGGATTAGGGTTTCAAGATAAGGGATTTGAGATTAAGAATTAGGAATTAAAGATTAAAGGAATAGGTATTTAAGATTAGAGATTATAGATTATGGATTAAGGATTAATGGTTAGGGATTAGGAATAAGAGATAAGGGAGTAAGTATTACTGATTTGGGATCAGAGATTAATGATTATGGATTAATGATTAAGGATTAGGGATTATGGTTTAAGGATTATGGATTATAGATAGATTAGGTATTAAAGATTATGAATTAAAGGGGAAGGGATTAAGGATTAAAAATTAGAGATTAGGGATTAGGCATATGACATTAAGGACTAAGAAGAAGAAGGAGAAGAAGAAGAAGAAGAAGAAAGAAGAAGAAGAAGAAAGAAGAAAGATGAAAGAAGATGGAAGAAAGAAGAAGAAGAAAGAAGGAAATAGGAAGAAGAAGATGATGAGGAAAAAGTGGAAGAAGAAGAGGAAAAAGATGAGGAAGAAGAAGAAGAAGTAGAAGATGAAGAGGAAGAAGAAGACAAAGAAGTAGAAGTAGAATAAGAAGAGGAAGAAGAGATGGATTAAGGATTAGGGGTTGGGCATTAGGGATTAAGGATTTGGGATATGGAAGGAGGGATTAACGATTAGGGATAAGAGTTTATTGATTAAAGATTACGGAGGGAGGGATTAGGTATTAGGTATTAGAGATTTGATATTAGAGATTAGGGATTTGGGAGTTAAGAATTAGAGATTAAGGTTTTGAGTGTAGGGATTAGGGAGTAAGGATTAGAGAATTAGTGATAGAGAATAGGGCTTAAGAATTTATGATTAAAAATTATGTATTAGAGATTAGGGATTAGTGACAAAGAGATTCAGGATTAGGGATTAGAGATTAAGAATCGAGGGATTAATTATCAAAAAAAATTAGGGAATAAAGATTAGGGATTTTAGATTAATGACTTTAGATTACCTAATTAGGATTAAAGATTTGAGATTAGATTTTAGAGATTAAGGATATAAGATTAAAGATTAAATATTTAGGATTAAGGATTAAAGATTAAAGGATTAAAGATTAAAGGATTAAGATTAAGATTAGAGACTAGGGATTAGAGATTTGACATTAGTGATTAAAGATTAAGATTTAGGGATTAAAGATTAAGGATTAGAGATTAGTGAGAATAGATTAGGGATTAAGGATTATGGATTTGATATTAAAGATTTGAGATTAGAGATTATGGACTAGAGATTAGAGGTTATGGATTAAACAT
>JAIUJO010001052.1:167500-170000 GCA_023846275.1 Vanilla planifolia
TAGGAAGAAGCAGAAGAGGAAGAAGAGGAATGAGTGAAAGAAGAAGTAGATGAAGTTGTAGAATTAGAAGAAGAAGAATAAAAAGAAAAAAAGAAGATGAAGAAATAGAATAAGAAGAGGAAGTAGTAATAGAAGGAGAAGAAGAAGAAGAAGAAGCAAAACTAGAAGAAGAAGATGAAAAAGATGTGGAAGTGGAAGAAGAAGAAGATGATGATGAAGAAGAAGAAAAACTATATGAAAAAGAAGAAGTAAAAAGTAGGAAAAGAAGAACAAGATGAAGAAAAAGTAGAACACAAATAAGAAGTAGAAGAAGAAGAAGAAGATGTAAAAAAGAAGAAGAATAAAAAGAAGAAGTAGAAGAAAAAGAAGTAGAAGAAGAAGAATAGGATGAAGAAGAAGAAACAGAGGAAGTAGCAGAAGATGTAGAACAAGAAGAAGAAGAAGAAGAAGATGATGTAGAAGAAGAATATGATGAAGAAAGTGAAGAAGAAGAATTAGGAGATGAAGAGGGAGAAGAAGAAGAAGAGGAAGAAGAAGAAGAAGAAGAGGAAGAAGAAGAAGAAGAAAGGGAAGAAGAAGAGGAAAAAGAAGAAGATGAAGAAGAAGAAGAGGATTAAAAAGAAGAAGAAGAAGAAGAGGAAGAAAAAGAGGAGAAGAAGAAGAAGAAGAAGAAGAAGATGAAGGAGGAGGAGGAGGAGAAGAAGAAGAAGAAGAAGATGATGATCATGATGAAGAAGAAGAAGAAGAAGAAGAAGATGCGAAAGAGAAAGAAGATCAAGAAGAAAAAGAAGAAGAAGGAGGAGAAGAAGAAGAAGAAGAAAAGAACAATAAGAAGAAGGGGAGGAAGAAGAAAAAGAGGAAGAAGAAGAAGAAGAAGAAGAATAAGAAGAAGAATAAGAACAACTTCAAGAACAAGAAAAAGGTAAGGAAGCAGATGTAAAGGAAGATGAAGAAGAAGAAGAAAAGGAAGAAAAAGAAGAAGAAGAATAGGAAGAAGAAGAAGATGAAGAAGAGGAGGAGGAGGAAGAAGAAAAGGCATAAGAAGAGGAAGGAGAAGAAGAAATAGAAGAGGTAGAAGAGGAAGAGAAAGATGAGGTGAAGAGGATAAAGAAGAAGAAGAAGACAAGGAGGAAGAAGTAGAACAACAAAAGGAAGAAGAAGAAGAAGAGGATGAGGAAGAAGAAGAAGAAGGGGAAGACGAAGAAGAGGAAAAAGAGAAAGAAGAAATGAAAAAGAAGAAGAAGAAGAAGAAGAAGAAGAGGAAGGAAAAGAAGAAGAAGAAGAAGACGAAGTATGGGAAGAAGAAGAAGAAGAAAAAGAAGAAAAAGAAGATGAAAAAGAAGAAGAAGAAGAAGAAGAGGAAGATGAAGAAGTAGAAAAAGTAGAGGAACAAGAAGAAGAGGAATAAGAAGAAGTTGAAGAAGAAGAAGATGAAGGAGAATTTGAAGAAGAAGATGATGTAGAAGAAGTAGATAATGAAGAAGAAGAAGAAGATGGATTGTGAATTAAAGAGGGTGAGTTTAGGGATTTTGGCTTAGGTTTTAAGGATATTTGGATTTTGGTGGTTGGGATAAGCGATTAAGGGTTAGAGATTAGGGATTAAGAATTAAAGATTACGAAGTATTAGGGATTAGAGATTAGGGTATAGAGATTAGGAAGTAAAGAATTACTGATTAAGGATTAGGAAAAATGGACTATAGATTAAGGTATTAAAAGCCAAGTAATAAGGATAAGTGATTTAAAATTAAGCATTATTGGTTTGGGATTAGAGATTATAGATTAGAGATTCGAGATTAGAGATTAATGATTTAGGGGAAGGGATTAATTATTAAAGAATTAGGTCTTAAAGATTAAGGATTATGGGTTAAGAATTAGATGTTAGGGATTAAAGATTAGAGATTACTTATTAGAGGTTAAGGATTATAGATTATGGGTTAAGAATTAATGATTAAGGAAGAAGAATAAGAAGAAGAGGAGGAGGTGGAGGAAGAAGAAGAAGAATAAGAAAAAGAAGAAGAAGAGAAGAAAAAGAAGAAGAAGAGAAGAAGAACAAGAAGAACAAGATGATGATGACGATGATGATGAAGAAGGAGAAGAAGAATAAGACGAAGAAGAAGAACAAGAAGGAGAGGAGGAGGAGGAAGAAGAAGAAGAAGAAGAAGATGAAGTAGAAGAAGAATTGGAAGAGGAAGATGAGCAAGAGGAGGAAGATGAGGAAGAAGAAGAACAAGAAGATTAGGAGGAGAAAGAAGAAGATGAGGAAGAAAAAGGGAAGAAGAAGACAAATAAGAAGAAGAAGAGCAAGAATGAAATGAGGAAGAAGAGGAAGAAGAAGAACAATAGGAAGAGGAATATGAGGAAGAAATGAGAAGATGAAGAATAAGAAGAAGAAGAAGAAGAGGAAGAAGAAGAAGAAGAAGAAGAAAAATAAGCAAAAGAAGAAGAAGAAGAAGAAGAAGAAGGAGAAGATGACGAGAAGGAGAAGAAGAAGAAGAAGAAG
>JAIUJO010001052.1:175000-177500 GCA_023846275.1 Vanilla planifolia
AGGAAGAAGAAGAAGAAGAAGAAGAAGGAGAAGAAGAAGAATAAGAAAACATAGTAGTGGAAGTAGTAGTAAAAGAAGAAAAAGAAGAAGGAGATGATGAAGAAGTAGAAGAAGAACAAGAAGAAATTGAAGTGATAGAAGAAGAAGAAGAATAAGACAAAGGTAAAGAACAGGGGAATGAAGAAGAAGAAGTCAAAGAAGAAGAAGAAGAAGAAGAATAAGAAGAGGAAGAAAATAAAAAAAGAAATAGAAGAAGAAGAAGAAGAAGAAGAAGAGGAAAAGAAGAAGAAGAAGAAGAAGATGATGAAGTAATAGTAGAAGAAGAAGTAGTAGTAGAAGAAGTAGGAGAAGAAGAAGATGATGGTGATGATGATGAAGAAGAAGAAGAAGGAGAGGAGAAGAAGAAGAAGAAGAAGATGTAGAGGATGAGGATGATGATGAAGAAAAACAAGAAGAAGAAGAACAAGAAGTGGAAGAAGGAGGAGGAGGAGAAGAAGAAGTACAATAAGAAGCAGAATCAGAAGAAGATGAAGAGGAAGAAGAAGAGGGGGACAGAGAAGAAAAAGAGAAAGAAAAAGAAGTAGAAGAAGAAGAAAGAGAAGAGAAAGAAAAAGAAGAAGAAGAGGAATTAGAAGACGTAAAAAAAATTTGAAGTAGAAGACAGAGCAGAAGAAGATGTAGAGAAAGAAGAAGAAGAAGAAGAAGAAGAAGAAGCAAAATAAGAAGAAAAAGAAGAAAATGGTGAAAAGATGGATTAAAGATTAATGAGGGTTGGTATAGGGAATCGGGATTAGGTATTAGAGATTTGGGATTAGAGATTAAGGATATAGGGAATAGGGATTAAGTATTAGGAATTAGGGATTAAGGATTAGAGATTAGATATTAGTGATTAGGGATAAGGAATTAGTGATTATGAATTAGGGTTTAGGCAATAGTGATTAAGGATTAAGGAAAAGGTATCATGGAATATGATTTATGGACTAGGGATTAAGAATTAAGGATTAGGGATTAGGGATTAAAGATTAAGATATTTCGACTAAGAGATTAAGGATTAGGAATTATGGATTGGGGATTAAGGGAATAGGAATTATGGATTGAGGATTAGGGATTTGAGATTAAGGATTAGGGATTTGAGATTAGGATTAAGGATTAGAGATTAAGGAATTAGGTCATAAAGATTTGGGATTAAGGATTTGGTATTAGTGATTAGTGATTAGGGATTAGGGATTTTGGATTATGGACTAGCAAAGAAGAAACAATAGAAGAAGTAGTAGTAGTAAAAGAAGAAGTAGAAGAAGAAGCAAAAGAAGAAGAAGACGAAGGAGAAGATTATGAAGAAAAAGATGAAGATGATGATGAAGAGGAGGATGAGGAAGAAGAAGAAGAAGAAGAAGAAGAAGAAGAAGAACAAGGAGAAGAGGAAGAAAAAGTCGATGAAGAAGAAGAAGAAAAGGAATAAGAAAAAGTGGAAGAAGAAGAAGAAAAAAGAAGAAGAAGAAGAATAGGAACAAGAAAAAGAAGAAGTAGTAGAAGTTGAAGAAGAAGAAGAAGAAGAAGAAAAAGAAGAATTGGAAGAAGAAGAAGAAGAAGAAGATGAATATGAAGGGGAAGAAGAAAAGGAAGAAGATGAAGAAGAAGAAGAGGAAGAGGAAGAGGAAGAAGATGAAGAAGAAGAAGAAGAAGAGGAGGAACTCGAAGAAGCAGAAGAATAGGAAGATGAAGAAGAAGATGAGGATGAGTAGGAAGAAGAGGAAGAAGAAGGAGAAGAAGAGGAAGAGGAAGAAGAGAAAGAGGAAGAAATAGAAGAAGAAAAAGAAGAGGAGGAGGAAGAAGAAGAATGGGAAGAACAACAAAGAACAAGATGAAGAAAAGGAAGAAGAAGAAGATGAAGAGGAAGAAGAGGAAGAAGAAGAAGACAAAGTAGAAGAAAATGTAGAAGAAAAGGAAGAAGAAGAAGAAGAAGTGCAAGACAAAGAAGAAGAAGAAGAAGAAGTGCAAGACAAAGAAGAAGAAGAAGAAGAAGAAGAAGAAGAGGAAGAAGTAGAAGCAGACGAAGAGGAAGATGAAGAAGAAGAAGAAGAACAAGAAGATCAGGAGAAGAAGAGAAAAAAGAATAAAAAGTAGAAGAGAAAGAAAATAAGGAAGAAGACAGAGAAGAGTAACAAGAAGTAGAGGAAGAAGGGAAAGAAGAAGAAGAAAGGAAGAAGAGGAAGAAGAAGAAGAAGAAGAAGAAGTGGAAGAATAAGAAGAAGAAGGACAAGTAGAACAAAAAGAAGAAGTTGAGATCGAAGCAGAAGAAGAACATGAAGTAGAAGAAGAGGAAGACAAAAAAGTAAAAGAAGAATGAGTAGGAGGAGGAGAAGAAGAAGAGGAACAAGAAGGGAAGAAGAAGGGGAAGAAAAAGTAGGTGAAGAAGAAGAAGAAGAAGAAGAACAAGAATAAGAAGAAGAAGAAGACAAAAAAGAACAACAAGAAGCGAAGATGAAAAAGAAGAAGAAGA
>JAIUJO010001052.1:180000-192500 GCA_023846275.1 Vanilla planifolia
GAAGAAGAAGAACACGTAGAACAAGAAGAACAAGAAGAACAAGAAGAACAAGAAGAACAACAAGAAGATGAGAAATGATAGGAAGAACATGAAGAAAAAGATGAGGAAGAAGAAGAAGAAGAGGAAGAAGAAGAAGAAGTGGAAGAAGGAGAGGAAGAAGATGTTTAAGAGGAGGAAGAAGAAGAAGAGGATGAAGAAGAAGAAGAAGAAGAAGAATAAAAAGAAGAAGAAAAAGAAAAAAAAGGTGAAGAAGGAGAATAAAATGAAGAAGAAAAACAAGAAGAGGAAGAAAAACAAGAAGAAGAACAATTAGAAGATGAAATGGAAGAAGAAGAACTAGAAGAAGAAGAAGAAGAAGAAGAAGAAAGGAAGGGGAACACGAAGAAGAGAAAGAAGGGGAAGAAATAGAAGCAGAAGTAGAAGAAGAAGAAGAAGAAGGAGAAGAAGAAGAAGAAGAAGAAGAAAAAAAGTGGAATAAGAAGAAGAAAACGAAGATGAAGAAGAAGAAGAAGAGGAAGAAGGAGAAGTAGGCAAAGAGAAAGATGAAGAAGTAGAAGAAGATGAAGAGGAAGAAGGGAATAAGAAGAAGATGTAGAGGAAGAAGAGGAAAAAGATGAAGAAGAAAAAGAAGACAATGAAGAAGAACATAAAAAAGAAGAGGACGAATATGAAGAGGACGAAGAAGAAGAAGAAGAGGAAGAAGAAGAAGGGGAAGAAGAAGAAAAAGTGCAAAAAAAAGAACAAGTAGAACATGAAGAACTAGAAGAACAACAAGAAGATTAGGAATAATAGTAAGAACAAGAAGAAGAAGATGAGGAAGAAGGAGAAGAAGAAGAAGACGAAGAAGAAGTGGAAGTGGAAGAAGGAGAGGAAGAAGATGATGAAGAGGACAAAGAAAAAGAAGAGGAGGAAGAAGAAGAAGAAGAGGAAGAAGAAGAGGAAGAAGAAGAAGAATAAAAAGAAGAAGAAAAATAAAAAGAAGAAGACGAAAAAGAATAAAAAGAAGAAGAAAAACAAGAAGAGGAAGAAGAAGAAGAAAAAGAAGAACAATTAGAAGATGAAAAAAAAGAAGAAGAAGAAGTAGAAGAAGAAGAAGCAGAAAAGAAGAGGAACACTAAGAGAAAGGAGAAGAAGAAGAGGGAGATGAATAAGAGGAAGAAAGAAAGAATGGGAAGAAATAGAAGCAGAGGTAGAAGATGTAGAAGAAGGGGAAGAGGAAGAAGAAGAAGAAAAAAGTGGAATAAGAAAAAGACAATGAAAATGAAGAAGAACAAGAAGAAAAAGAAGAAGATGAAGAGGAAGAATAAGAAGCAGATGTAGAAGAAGAAGGGGAAGAAGAAGAAGAAGAAGAAGAAGAAGAATAGAGATAAGATAAAGGAGAATGAAAGAACGAGGAAGTGGAAGAAGAGAAAGGGGAAGATTTGCAAGAAGAAGAAGAAGAAGAGAAAGATGAAGACGAGGAAGAAGAATAGGGAGAAGATGAAGAAGCGGATAAAGAAGAAGAGAATGAAAAGGAAAAAGAAGAAGTAGAGGAAGAAGAAGAAAAAAAGAAGGTGAAGAAGAAGAATAAGAAGAAGAAGAAGAATAAGAAGAAGAAGACGAAAACAAAGAAGAAGAAGAAGAAGAAGAAGAACAAGAAGCAGAAGAAGAAGGAGAAGAAGAAGAAAATGAAGAAGAAGTGGAGGAGGAAGAAGAACAAGAAGAAGAAGAAGAAGAAGAAGAACGAGAAGAAGAACAAGAAGAAAAGGAACAAGAAGAAGTGGAGGAAGGGGAAGAAGAGGAAGAAGTAGAAGTAGAAGAAGAAGAAGAATAAACAGTAATAGTAGTAGTAGTATTAGTAAAAGTTATTCTAGTAGAAGATGTAGAAGAAAAGGATGACGAAGAAGAAGAGGAAGATGACGATGAAGAAGAAGAAGAAGAAGTAGAAAAGGAAGTTGTAGAAGAAGAAGTTGGCAAAAAATAGATGAAGAAATAGTAGTTGCAGTAGAAGAAGATGAAGAAGAGGAAGAAGAAGAAGAGGAAGATGACAAATGAGAAGAAGAAGAAGAAGAGGAAGAAGAAGAAGAAGAAAAAGAAAATAAAAGAGAAGAATATGAAGAAAAATTGGAAGAAGAAGAGGATGAAGAAGAAGAAGAAAAAGAAGACAAACAAAAAGAGGAAGAAGAAGAAGATGATGAAGAATAAGAAGAAGAAGAAGAAGGCGAGAAAAAAAAGAAGAAGAAGAAAAAGAAGAAAAAGAAGAAGTAGAGTATAATAATGAAGAAGAAGATGAGGAAAATGAAGAAGGAGAAGAGGAAAAAAAGAATAAGAGAATAAGAGATAGATGAAGACGAAGATGTAGAAGAAGAAGAAAAAAAGAAAAGAAGAACAACATGAAGTAGAAGAAGAGGAAAAAGTAGAAGGAGAAGAAAAAGAAGAAGAAGAAGAAATTATAGAAGAAGAAGAAGAAGAAGAAGAACAAAGAGAAGAAGGAGAATAAAAAGTAGAAGAAGAAGAAATAGAGGAAGTGGAAGAAGAGGACGAAGAAGAGGAACAAAAAGGAGAAGAAGAAAAAAATGCAGATGAAGAAGAAGAAGTAGATGAAGAAGAAAAAGAAGACAAAGAAGAAGAAGATGAAAAAGAAGAGGAAGAAAATGAAGAAAAAGAGGAAGAAGGGGAAGAAGAGGAAGATGAAAAAGAAGAAGCAGAAGTGGAAGAAGGAGAGGAAGAAGATGACAAAGGGGAGGAGGAAGAAGAGGAAGAGGAAGAAGAAGAAGAAGAAAAAGAACAACAACAAAAAGAAGCAAAAGAAGAATAAGAAGAAGAAAAAAGAATAAAAAGAAGAAAAAAAGTGGAGAAAGAAGAAGAAGAAGAACAATTAGAAGATAAAAAGGAAGAAGAAGAAGAAGAAGTAGAAGAAGAAGAACAAGAAGAATAAGGACAAGAAGAAGAAGAAAAGAAGTGGAACACGAAGAGAAAGGAGAAGAAGAAGAAGAAGAGGGAGAAGAATAAAAGGAAGAAGAGAAAGAAGGGGAAGAAATAGAAGTAGAAGTAGAAGAAGAAGAAGAAGGGGAAGAAGTCAAAGAAGAAGAAAATGAAGATGAAAAAGAAGAAGCAGAGGAAGAAGGAGAAGTAGAGGAAGAAGAAGAAGAAGAAGAAGGGGAAGAGGAAGAATAGGAAGTAGACAGAGAAGAAGGGGAAGAAGAAGAAGAAGAAGAATAGAGAGAACATAAAGAAGAATGAAAGGATGAAGAAGAGGAAAAGAAAAAAGGAAAGATTTACGAGAAGGTGAAGAAGAAGAAGAAGATGAAGAAATGGATGAGGAAGAAGAGGAAAAAGAAGAAGTAAAGGAACAAGAAGAAAATGAAGAAGTTGAAGAAGAAGAAGAAGAAGAAGAAGATGATGATGAAGAATAAGAAGAAGAAGAAGAAGAAAAACAAGAAGTAGAAGAAGAAGAAGAAGAAGAAGAAGAAGATGAAGAAGAAGAGGAGGAGGAGGAGGAGGAGGATGATGAAGAAGAAGAAGAAGAAGAAGAATGGGAAGAAGAACAAGAAGAAAAAAATAAGAAAAAGTGGAAGAAGAGAGAGAATTGGAAGAAGCAGATGATGATGAAGAAGAAGAAGTAGAAGAAGAGAAGAGGAAGAAGAAGAAGAAGGAAAAGAAGTAGAAGGAGAGGAGGAGGAAGAAATAGATGAAGCAGAAGAAGAGGAAAAGGAAGAAGAAGAAGAAGAAGAAGAAGAATAGGAAGAAAAAGAAGAAGTTGAAGATGAAGAAGTAAAAGAAGAAAAAGAAGAAGAAAAACAAAAAGAAAAAGAAGAAGAAAAATAAAAAGAAAAAGAAGAAAAAAATAATAATAAAGAAGTAGGAAAAGTAGAAGAGGAAGTAGTAGTAGAAGAAGAAAAAGACAGAATAAAAAGAAGTGGAAGACAAAGTTGTAGAAGAAGAAGTGTTAGAAGATGAAGAAGAAGAAGATGAAGAATAGGAAGACGTAGAACAAGAGGAAGACGAAGAAGAAGAAGAAGAGGAAGAGGAAGAAGAATAAGAAGAAGAAGAAGAAGAAGAAGAAGAAAATGAAGAAAAGGAAGAAGAAAAGGAAGAAGAAAAGGAAGAAAAAGGAGAAGAAGAAAAAGTGGAAAAACAAGAAGATGATTAAGAGGAGGAAGAAGAAGAAGAAGAAGGAGAAGAATAAAAAGAAGAAGAAGAAGTAGTTGAAAAGTAAAGGAAGTAGAAGCAGAGGAAAAAGTTGAGGAAAATGAAGAGGAAAATGAAAATGAAGAAGAAGAAGAAGAAGAAGAGAAAGATGAAGAAGTAGAAAAGGAAACAAGAACAAGAGTGGATGAAAAGTTTAAGATGATGATGAAGAAGATGAAGAAGAAGTAGATGAAGAAAAAGAAGAAGAAGAAAAAGAAGAAGAAGATGAGGATGATGACGTAGAAAAAAGTCCAGAAGAAGAAGAAGAAGAAGAAGAAGAAGAAGAAGAGGAAGAAGATGAAGAAGAAGAAGAAGAAGAAGATGGTAAAGAAGTGGAGGAGCAAGAAGAAGAAGTTGAAGAAGAAGAAGAAGAGGAAAACGAGGAAGAACGAGAAGAAAAAAAAAGAAGATGAGGAGAAAGAAGAAGAGGAGGAGGAAGAAGAAGAAGAGGAAGACGAAGAGGAAGAAGAAGAAGTGGAGGAAGAAGAGGAAGAATAGTCGAATTATGGATTAGGGAATAGGGGTTAGAGATTAGTGTTTAAGGAAGGAAGGATTGGAGTTTAGGGATCAGGGACTATGGATTAAATGTTAAGGAGAGGGGGATTAGGTATTTGGAATTAGAGATTAGGGATTTGGAAGTTAGTAATTAAGGATTATGGTTTGGTGGTTACATATTAGGGATTAAGGATTACAAAATAAGTATGAAGGATTAGGATTAAGGATTAATGATTAAGGATAATGAATTTAAGATTAAGGATTAGGGATTAAGTATTAGGGAATAGAGTTTAGGGATTAAAAAATAAGGATTAAAGATTAACGGTTAAGGATTAGATATTAGAGATAGATTAGGGATAAAGATTTAGGGATTAAGGAATAAAGAGAAGGAAGAATGAAGAAGGAAGTAGAAGCAGAAGGAAAAAAGAAGGAAGAAGGAAGAAGGACGAAAGAAGAAGAAGAGGAAGAAGAGGAAGAAGAAGAAGAAGAAGGGGAAGAAGAAGGGGAAGAAGAAGGGGAAGAAGAAGGGGAAGAATAAAGAAGAAGGAAGAAAGAAGAAGGAACGAGGAAGGAAGAAAAAAGAAGAAAGAAGGAAGTAGAAGGAAGAATGAAGAAAGAAGAAAGAAGGAAGAAGAAGAAGCAGAAGAAGAAAAAAAAGAAGTAAAAGAAGGAGAAGTAGAAATAGAAGGAGGATGAAGAGAACGAGGAGAAAGAGAAGACGAAGGCGAAGGAGAAGGTGAAGGAGAAGGAGAAGGTGAAGGAGGTGGAGAAGGAGAAGGAGAAGAAGATGGAGGAGTAGGAGAAGGGGAGGGAGAAAGAGAAGGAGATGGAGAAAGACAAGGAGAAGGAGAAAAAGAAGGAGAAGGAAGAGATGAAGAAGAAGAAGAAGATAAAGAAAAAGATTAAGAAGAAGAAATAAATGAAGAACATGAAGAAGAGGAAGAAGGATAAGAAAAGGAAGAAGAAGAGGAAGAAGATGAACAAGAATAAAAGAAGGAGAAGAAGAAGAGGAAGAAGAAGAAGTGGAAGAAGAGGAAGTGGAAGAAGATGAAGAAGATGCAAAAGAAGAAGAAGAAGAAGAAGAAGAAAAATAAGAAGAAGAAGAATAAGAATAAGAAGATGAAGAAGAAAAAGAAGAAGAAGAATAAAGAGAGGAAGAAGAATAAGAAGAAGAGGTAGATGATGAAGTAGAAGAAGAAGAGGAAGAGGAAGAAGAAGAAGAAAAAGAGGAAGAAGAAGTAGAAGAGGAAGAAGAAGAAGAAGAAAAAGTGGAAGATTAAGTTGAGGAAGAAGAGATTTATTAGGGATTAGTTATTCGGGGTTAGGGATTATGGATTAAGGATTAAGGAGGTAGGGTTTGGGGTTTAGAGTTTAGAGAAAACGAATTTTTGATTAGGGAGGGAGGGATTAGGGATTATGGATTAAAGATTAGAGAGAGAGGAATTTGTTATTTGGCATTAGGGAATAAGGATTAGAGAGGGAGGAATTTGCTATGGCATTAGGGATTCGGGATTAGGGATTATGGATAAGAAATTAGGGGTTAGGGTTTACATATTAAGGATTTCCGATTAGGGAGTAGGCAATAAGGAATAAGCAATAAAGATTAAGGACTACGAATTAAGGATTGGGGATTAGGGTGAAGGCATTAATGATTAGGGATGAAGGGATTAATAGTTAGGGATTGGGGATTAGAGATTAAGGATTATGGGACTAATTATTAATGATTAGGGATTTAGGATTAAGGGTTATAGATCAGGGAATTCGAATATTAGATTACGGATTAGAGACTAGTGATTAAGGATTTGGGACTCAAGATTAGGTATTAGAGATTAAATATTATAGAATAGAGAATATGATATTAATATTAGGGTTTAGAAATTAGAGATTAAGTATTAATGATTAAAGATTATAGATTAGGGATTAGGGATTATTAATTATAGATTAAGGGTTAGGGATTAAGAACTGTGATTAGGGATTAAAGATTAAGGATTAAAGATTAGGGATTAGAGTTTAAGAAATAAAGATTAGGGATTAGGTGTTAAGGATTAAGTAATAAGAATTAAGGTTAGAGAATAGAGAAAAGAAAAAAGGAAGACAGAAGAAGGAAAAAGAAGAAGAAGAAAGAAGAAGGAAGAAGAAAGGAGGAAGGAAGAAGAAGAAGAGGAGAACAAAGAAAGGGAAGGAGGAAAAGAAGAGAAAGAAGAAGAAGAAGAAGAAAAAGAAAAGGAAGAACAAGAAGAAAAATAAAGAAGAAAGATGAAAGAAGAAAGTAGAAAAAAGAAAGAAGGAAGAAGGAAGGTGGAAGGAAGACAGAAGAAGGAAGAAGAAAGAAAAAGGAAGAAAGAAGAAAGAAGAAAGAAGGAGAAGAGGAGGAAGAAGAAGAAGAAGTAGAAGAAGAAAAAGAAGGGCAAGGAGAAGGAGGAGGACGTGGAGAAAGAAGACGTGATGGAGAAGGAGAACGAGAACGAGGAGATGGAGAAGGAGAATGAGAATGCGAAAGAGAAGGAGATAGATAAGGAGAAGGAGAAGGAGAAGAAGAAGGAGAAGGAGAAGAAGAAGAAGAGGAAGACGAAGACAAAGAAGAAGAAGAATAATAATAATAATAATAATAATAATAATAATAATAAGGAGAAGAGGAAGAGAAGAAGAAGAAGAGGAAGAGGAAGAAGAAGAAGAAGAAGAAGAGGAAGAGGAAGAAGAAGAAGAAGAAGAAGAAGAAGAAGTAGTAGTACTAGTACAAGAAGAAGAAGAAGAAGAAGTAGAAGAAAAAAAAGAAGAAGAGCAAGAAGAGGAAGAAGGAGAAGAAGAAGAAGACGAGGAGGAAGACGAAGAAGTGGAAGAAGAAGAAGAGAAAGAGGAGGACGAGTAAGGGTTAGGGATTTTGCACTATCGAGGGAAGGATTAGGGATTTTTGAATACAGATTCTGGATTAAGGAAAGAAGGATTTGGGATTTTAGATTAGGTATTAGGGATTAAGGAATAGGAGGGAGTGGTTAGTTATTAGGCATTAGAGATTAGGGATTAAAAATTAGGCATGAAGGATTTTGGATTAAAACCTAATGATTAGGGTTTATGGATTAAGGATTTTGAATTAAGGAGTAAAGAATAGGGAATAAGTAATAAGGATTAGAGATTAAAGATTAAGGATTAGGAATTAAAGATTAGGGATGAAGAGATTAATGATTAAGGATTTTGGATTATTGATTAAGAATTAAAGGATTAATTGTTAAAGATTTGGTGTTAAGGATTAGGGATTAAAGGTTAGGGATTAGGGATTAGGGATTAGAGATTAGAGATTTGTGAATAAGGATTTGGGATTTAAAATTATTTATTAGAGACTAATGATTAGGGATAAGAGATTAAGGGATTAGGATTAGAATTAAGGAGTAGAAGGAGAAGTGCAAAGAGAAGGAGGACTAAAAGAAGAAGGTAGAGATGGAGAAGGTGAAGGAGATGGAGAAGGAGAAGGAGAAAGAGAAAGATGTGTAGGCAAAGCAGAAGAAAGAGAAGGAGAAGGAGAAAGACAAGGAGAAGGAGAAGAATAAAGAGAAGGAGAAGAAGAAGAAGAAGAATAGATGAAGAAAAAGAAGAAGAAGAAGAAGAAGCAAAAGAAGAAGAGGAAGAAGACGAAAAAGAAAAGAAAAAGATGGAAAAGAAGAAGAAGCAAAAGAAGTAGAGGAAGGGGAAGAAGAAGAAGAATAAGAAGAATAAGAAGAAGAAGAAATAGAAGAAGAAGATGATGAATAAGAAGAAGAAGAAGAAGAATAAGAATAAGAAGAGGAAGGAGAAGGAGATGAAGAAGAAGAACATGAGGAAGAAAAGGAAAAGGAGCAAGAAGAAGAAAATGAGGAAGAAGAAGAAGAAAAAGAGGAATAAGAAGAAGAAGAAGAGGAAGACGAAGAGGAGGAAGTGGAAGAAGAAGAAGAAGAGATGGATTAGGGATTAGGGATTAAGCATTAGCTGTTAAGATTTAGGGATTATGGAAGGAAGGATTTGGGTTTAGGGATTAAGGAATTTGGATTATAGATTAAAGAGGGAGGGATTAGAGATTAGAGATTATGTATTAGAGATTGTGGATTAGGGATTAGGTATTTGGCATTAGGGATTATGGATAAGCAATTAGGGATGAGGGATTAAGGATTACCAATTAAGGAGTAGACATTAGGGAATGGGTTTTTGAACCAATTAGTCTCTCTATAAGAAGAGACGGAAAATCAATTCTATATCAAACTCTGCATATTTCGTTGCTTCATAAGATGAAGCAACAAACGAATAGAAAATACACAAAAAAAAGATATTATGATTATGATTTACTTATTCCCGAAAATATTCTATCTCCTAGACGTCGGAGAGAATTTCAAATTCGAGCTTGTTTAAATTCCCGGAATTGTAATGTTTTGGATATAAATCCAATATTTTGCAATGAAAACAAAATAAGAAACTGTGGACAATTTTGGAATGGGGACAAGCATATTAATACTGATACAAAAAATTTAAGGAAATTCAAATTGTTTCTTTGGCCACATTATCGATTAGAAGATTTAGCTTGTATGAATCGATATTGGTTTGATACCAATAACGATAGTCGTTTCAGTATGTTAAGAATACATATGTATCCACAATTCATAAATAATTCAATTCCATTTCCATTCCAATGAGAAATGCAAAAATTTAGAGTAGATTTCATTTCCTATATATCGTATGACGTATTCGGTAGATGAAAGCCGAAATATATACACTGTGTAACATTATAAAAATAAGTAAAAGAAAAGTTAAAAAAAGAAAAAGAAAAGTCAAATAAAAAAAGTGAAAATCAAAGAAGTAAAAATAAATCGTTCTCGTTCGTAAATGCATATATGCCTTTTTTATCCAAATCCAATTGAAAATGAAATTTGGATTTGGATAAATTGGGTAAAATATACAAAACAAATAAACACATCAACCACATCAAAAAAGTAGTATATGAATAAATGAAATCCAATTTTGATGTGTACTAGATGAAAATCACTGGCATAAGAAATCTTATTATTTTTCCTGATCAGTATGATTCATACCACAAAAATGGCGAAATCGAATCCATCAACGTCGTATGATTCAAAACAAGGAATCAATCTAAGAGGATTTAGATAAATATACAAAAGACAAATTCCTTCATGGAATGAATGACTATGCAGCGAATTCATTTATTAGTCAAAAAGACAAATGGAAAAAACATTGCAGATACGACCATTTATCATATGGATACATAAGCTCCCCTGATTCATATATTTCTGAATCAACATTAGGAATAAATGGGGGTCAACAAATTCCATATGATTTCAATACATCGAAACTTTAATCATTTGATGTATTGGTAAGTATACCTAATCAAGTAGACAAGAATACAAATTTGGATAGAAAATATTTTGATTATCAAATTCTTCATTTTGCTTTCACAAATTCTCTTGATATTCATATCTGGTTCAATACACATATTGGCGTGAATAAAAATACTAATAAAAAAATGAAGAATTTTCGAAAAATGAAAAACAAATTTACAATGATTTTTAAAGGAAGTCTCTATGATTTCTATGATACTGCATCAAATTATGACACTATATGCAATCTAGAGTCTTGGTTCTTCCTAGAATTGGTGCTACCTTTTTATATATATAGTATTCAACCTTGGGCCATTCCAGTCCAATCACTCTTTTTGAATTCTCATATAAATATAAAGCAAGAATGTCAAAATGGAAATGTAAATCCAAATAAAAATATTCTTATATCATATGAGGAATCTAAGAAAGAAAAAGATCTTGAATTAGGAAATTCTGAGCATGAAAAACACAAAAAAAGGGCCAAGAAAATCTTGATTCGAATTTATCGAAGAAAAAGAAGAAATTTAATAGAAAGAAGGTAATTGAACTATATTCCTTTTTGAAACAATATTTACTTTTTAAATTCGTAGGGATGAATCCTTGGATCAACCATTAATGGATAATATCGAGGCATATTGCCTACTAGTAAAGATTAGGTTTTATGGATTAAAGGTTAGGGATTAGGGATGAAGGAAATAATAATTAGGGATAAGGAATTAAGAATTAAGGATAGATGGATTAACTATTAAAGATTAGAGATTTTGGATTAGGAATTATGTATTAAGGAATTGGGATTAGGGATTAATGATTAGTGATTGTGGATTTGAGATTAATGATTAGGTATTAGAGATTAGAGATTAGGAGTTAGAAGTTAAAAGATTAGGATTAAGGATAGGGATTAGTTATTAGGGATTAGTGATTAGGGAGTAAAGATTACTGATTAATCATTATGGATTAGGAATTAAGGATTGTGGATTAGTGATTATAAATTATAGATTATAGATTATGGATTAAAAATTAGGTATTAGGAATTTAGGATTAGAGATTACAGTTTAGGAAATAGAGTTTAGCGATTAAGGATTAGGGATTCGAGATTAAGGATGGATTAAAGATTAAGTATTAATGATTAGGGATTAGTGATTAAGAATTAGGGAATTGGTAGAGGAAGAAAGACGAAGGAAGAAGAATTAGATGGAAGAAAGAAGGAAGAAGAAAGAAAGAAAAAGGAAGAAGAAGAAGAGGAAGAAATGGAAGAAGAAGAAGAAAAAGAAGAAAGTAGAAGAGGAAGAATAAAGAAGAAAGAAGAAAGAAGAACGAAGAATGAAGGAAGAAGGAACGTGGAAGGAAGAAGGTAGAAGAAAGGAGAAAGAAGGAAGAAGAAAGAAGAAAGAAGAATGAAGAATGAAGAATGAAGAAGAAGAAGAAGAGGAGGAAGAAGAAGAAGAAGGAGAAGGAGAATGAGGAGGACAAGCAGAAGGAGGATGAGAAGGAGAAGGAGAAGGAGATGGAGAAGGAGAAGGAGAAAGAGAAGGAAAAGGAGAAGAAGAAAGAGAAGAAGAAAGACAAGGAGAAGGAGAAGGAGAACGAGAAGGAGAAGAACAAGAAGAAGAACAAGAAGAATAAGAAGAAGAAAAAGTAGAAGAAGAGGAGGAAGAAGAAAAAGAAATAGAAGAAGAAGAAGAAGAAGAAGAAGAAAAGGAATTAAAACAACAAGAAAAGAAGAAGAATTATAAAAAGAAAAAGAAGGGGAAGAAGAAGAGGAAGTAGAAGAAGTAGGAAAAGAAGAAGAAGAAGAAGAGAAAGAAAAAGATTAAGAAAAAGAATAACTAGAAGAAGAGGAAGATGAAGATGAAGAGAAAGTAGAAGAAGAAGATGAGGTGGAAGAAGAATCGAAAGAGGAAGAAGAAGAAGAAGAAGAAGAGGACGAAGAAGAGCAAGAAGAAGAGGAAGAAGTGATGGATTAGTGATTAAGGATTAAGGGTTTAAGATTAAGGATTAAATATTAAAGAAAGAGGGATTTTGTGTTAGGTGTTATGGATTAAGGATTAGGTGTTGGAGATTAGGAATTTTCAATTAATAATTAAGGATTAGGGTTTATGAAATAGTGATTAGAGATTAAGGATTATAGTTAGGGATGCAACATTAAAAATAAGTGATTAAGAATTAGGGATTAGAGATTAAAAGATTAGGGTTAGAGATTAGGAATTATGGTTTAGGGATTAAGGGTTAGATATTAAGGATAAAGGATAATGGATTATAGATTAAGTAATAGAGATTTAGGATTATATATTAAGGATTAGAGTTTAGGGATTAGGGATTAGGGATTAGAGGTTAGAGATTAAAGATTAGGGATTAGAGATGAAGAATAGATTAGAGGTTAAGGATTAGAAATTAGGGATTAGAGAGAAGGAAGAAGGAAGAAGGAAGAGAAGAAGGAAGAAAGAAGAAAAGTGGAACTAAGAAAGAGAAAAGAATAAG
>JAIUJO010001052.1:200000-222500 GCA_023846275.1 Vanilla planifolia
AAGAGGAAGTGGAGGATGAAGAGGAAGAACAAGAAGATGAGGAAGAAGAAAAAGAAAAAGAGGAACAGGAACAAGAAGAAGAAGACGAAGAAGAGGAGGAGGAAGAAGAAGAAGAATAGGAAGAAGAGATAGATTAGGGATTAAGGATTAAGTGTTTTAAATTAAGGATTAAGGAATGAGGGATTAGGGATTAGTTGTTAATTATTAAGGATTAGGTGTTAGAAATTAGGGATTATGGATTAATGATTAAGGATTAGGGTTTAGGGAATAATGATTAGAGATTAGTGATACAAGATTCAAGATTAGAGATTAAGAATTAGGGATTAGAGATTAAAAGATTAGGATTAAAGATTAGAGATTGTTTCAGGGATTAGGAAATAATGATTAAGGATTAGCGATTAGATATTAAAGATAAAGGATACTGGATTATAGATTAAGTTTCAGAGATTTGGGATTAGGAATTACAGATTAGAGTTTGGGGATTAGAGATTGGTGATTAGAGGTTAGAGATTAAGATTAGGGATTAGAGATTAAGGATAGATTAGGTATTAGAGACTAAGGATTGATTAAGGATTAAGGATTAGAGATTAGGGGTTATGGAGAAGGAAGAAGAAAGAAGGAGAAAGGAAGAAAGAGAAGTAGAAAGAGAGGGAGATAGAGAAGGAGAAGGAGAAGAAGACGGAGAAGGAAGAAAAGAAGAAGAAAATGAAGAAGAAGAAGAAGATGTAGAAGAAGAAGAAGAGCAAGAAGAGGAAGAGAACGAGAAAGAAGATGACAAGTAAAGAAGAAGGAGAAGGAGAACAAGAACAAGAAGAAGAGGAAGTGGAAGAAGAAGAAAAGGAAGAGGAAGAAGAAGAGGAAGAAGAAGAAAAAGAAGAAGAAGAAGACAAAGTAGAAGAAGAAGAAGATAAAGAAGAAGAAAAAGAAGAGGAAGAAGAAGAAGAAGAAGAAGAAGAGGAGGAGGAGGAAGAAGAAGAAGAAGAGGAAGATGAGGAGGAATAGGAGGAGGAAGAAGAAGAACAAAATGAGGAAGAAGAAGAAAAAGAGGAATAAGAAGAGGAAGAGGAAGGCGAAGAGGAAGATGAAGAGGAGGAAGAGGAAGAAGAAGAAGAGATGGATTAAGGATTAGGGATTAAGGGTTAAGGGTTAGTGTTTAGGAATTATGGAGGGAGGAATTATGGCTTAGAGTTTAGTTAATATGGATTATAGACTAAAGTGGGAGGGATTAGGGATTAGAGATTAGGTATTAGAGATTATAGATTTGGATTAGGGAAGGAGGGATTAGGTATTTGGCATTAGGGATTATGGATAAGTAATTAAGGATTAAGGATTAAGGAATACCAATTAGGGAGTAGGCATTAGGGAATAAGTAATAAAGAATAGAAATTATAGATTCAAGATAATAGATTAGGGTTGAAGAGATTAATGATTATGGATTAGGGATTAGGAATTAAAGATCAAGGGATTAATTATTAAAGATTAGAGATTTAAGATTAGGGATTATGTATTAGGCTACGAATTATTTGTTAGAGATTAGGGATTATAGATTTTATATTATAGATTAGAGATTATGAATTAGGTATTGGGGATTAATTATTAGAGCTAAGAGTTTAAGAAATTAAGATTAAGGATTAAATATTAGGGATTTAGGATTAAGAATGGATTAGGCATTAAGTATTAAAGATTAGCGATTAGAGATTAGGAATTAAGGAATTGGGAGATGGAAGAAGGAAGAAAGAAGAAGAAAGAAAGAAAAAGGAAGAAGTAGAGGAGGAAGAAGAAAAGGAATAATAAAGAAGAAAGTAGAAAGAAGAAAGAAGTAAGAAGAAGAAAGAAAGAAGAAGGAAGAAGGAAGAAAGAAGGTGGAAGGAAGATGGGAGAAGAAAGAAGAAAAAAGAAAGAAGAAAGAAGAAAGAAGAAAGAAGATAGAAGAAAGAAGTAGAAGAAGAAGAGGAAGAAGAAGAAGAAGAAGAAGAAGAAAGAGAAAGAGGAGGACATGGAGAAGGAGGAGGAGATGAAGAACGAGAGGGAGAATGAGAATGAGAAAGTGAAGGAGAAGGAGAAGGAGATGGAGAACGAGAAGGAGAAAGTGAAGGAAAAGGAGGAGGAGAAAGACAAGGAGAAGGAGAATGAAAAGAAGAAGAAGAAGAATAGGAAGAAGAAGTAGAAGAAGAAGAAAAGGAAGAAAAAGAAGAGGAAGAAGAAAAAGAAATAGGAGAAGAAGAAGAAGACGAAGAAGAAGAAAAGGAGAAGAAGAAGAAGAAGAAAAAGACGATGAAGAAGTAGAAGAAGAAGAAGAAGAGGAAGAAGAAGAAGAAGATGAAGAAGAAGAATAAGAAAAGAAGAAGAAGGATAAAAAGAAGAAGGAGAAGGATAAAAAGAAGAAGAAGAAGTAGAAGAAGAAAAAGAAGAACAATAAGAGAAAGAAGAAGAACAACAACAAAAAGAAGAAGTGGATGAAGAAGAAGAAGAAGAAGTTGATGGGGAAGAAGAAGAAGAAGAAGAGGAAGAAGAAGAAGAAGAAGCGAAAGAAGAAGAAGAAGAAGTGGAAGAAGAGATGGATTAGGGATTAAGGATTAAGGGTTAGAGATTGGGATTAAAAATTAAGGAGGATGGGATTAGGTATTGGGTGTTAAGGATTAAGGATTAGGTTTTAAGGATTAGGGATTATGGATTAACAATTAAGGATTTGGTTTTAAGGATAAAGGACTATCTAGCAGATAGTAAGGATTTTGGAATAAGTAATAGAGATTAAGGATTAGGGGTTAATGATTTGGGATTAATGATTAGGGATTAAGAATTAAGGATTAAGGGATTAATTACTAAAGATTATAAATTAATTATTTAGGATTACATATTATAAATTAAGGGTTTGGGATTACATATTACAGATTAGTGATTTGGGATTAAGGATTAAGGGCTAGAGATTATTTATTAGGGATTTAGGATTCAAGATTAGGAATTAGTGATTAGGGATTAGAGATTAAGCAATTTATAATTAAGATTAGAGACTAGGGATTAAGGATTTGGCATTAAGAAAGGTGGGATTAGGAATTTTGGAATACAAATTATGGATTAGGATGGAGAGATTGTGGATTCAAGATTAGGTATTAGGGATTAGGGATTATAGTTTAGTGATTAAGGATTTGGGATTAAAGAACAGGTATTAGAGCCTAAGGATTCAGGATTAGAGATTAATAAATTAGGATTAGAATCAGGGATTACAGATTCACAATTAGGGATTAGGGTTTAGTGATTAAGGATTAAGCATTAGAGATTAAGGATTAAAGATTAAGGATTAGGGATTTCG
Source organism: Vanilla planifolia (assembly GCA_023846275.1). NCBI lineage: Eukaryota > Viridiplantae > Streptophyta > Magnoliopsida > Asparagales > Orchidaceae > Vanilla > Vanilla planifolia. Next base: position 203,311 of record JAIUJO010001052.1, read on the forward strand.
GATTAAGTGTTAAGGATTTGAGTTTAGGGATTAAAAATTAAAGATTAGCAATTAAAGATCAAAGATTAGAGATTGAAGCTTTAGGATAGATTAGAGATCCAAGATTAAGGATAGATTAAGAATTAAGAATTAGTGGTTAGGGATTAGGGAGAAGGAAGAAAGAAGAATGAAGAAGAAGAAGGAAGAAAGAAGAAAGAAAGAGGAAGGAAGAAAGAGGAAAGAAGAAGAAGGGAGGAAGAAGAAGAGGAAGAAGAAGAAGAAGAAGAAGAAGAAGAGGAAGAATAAAGAAGAAAGAAGGAAAAAATAAGAAGGAAGAAGAAAGGAGGAAGGAAGAAGAGAGAAGGAAGAAGAGAGAAGGAAGAAGAAACAAGAAAGTGGAAAGAAGAAAAAACAAAAAAAAGGAGAAGAAGAAGAAGAAGAAGAAGGAGAAGTACGGAGAGGAGTAAGAGAAGAAAAAGGAGGAGGAGATGGAGAAGGAGAAGGAGAAGGAGAAGGAGAGGCAGAAGGTGAAGGGGATGTTAAAAGATAAGGAGAAGGACAAATATAAATAGTAGGAGAAGCAGAAGAAGAACAAGAAGAAAATGAGAAAGATAAGGAGAAGGAGAAGGAGAAGGAGGAGAAGAAATAGAAGAAGAAGAAGAAGAAGAAGAAGAAGAAATAAAAGAAGAAGAAGAAGAAGAAGAAGAAGAAAGAGAAGAAGATGAAGAAGACAGAGAATAGGAAGAAGATTAACAAGAAAAGTAGAAGAAGGAGAAAAGAAGGAGAAGGAGAAGAAGAAGAAGAAGAAGAAAAGGTAGAAGAGGAAGAGAAAGAAGAAGAAGAAGAATAAGAAGATGAAAAAGAAAAGAAAGAAGAAGAAGAAGAAGAAGAAGAAGACAACAATAGAAAGAAGAAGAAGAAGAAGTTTAGGAAGAGGAAGAAGAAGAAGAAGAAGAAGACGAAGATGAGGAAGAAGAGGATGAGGAACTAGAAGTAGAAAATACGGAAGAAGAAGAAGAAAAGGAAGAAGAAGAAGAAGAAGAAGAAGAAGACAAAGAAGAGGAAGATGAAGAAGAAGATGAAGTAGAAGATGAAGAGATTGATGAGGGGTTTGGGATTTAGGGTTTGGGGTTAAGGTTTAAGGATTAAGGAAGGAGGGATTAGGGTTTAGGAATTAGGGAATATGGACTACAGATTCGTGAGGGAAGGATTGGGGATTAGAGATTAGGTATTAGCGATCATGGATTATAGATTAGGGAGGGAGGGATCGGGTTTTTGGCATTAGAGATTATGGATAAGCATTAGGGATTAGGGGTTAAGGATTACCAATTAGGGAGTAGATATTAAGGAATGAGTAATCAAGATTAGGGATTATAGATTAAGGATTAAGGATTAAGGATTAAGGATTAAGGATTAGGGATGAGGGGATTAATGATTTTGGATTAGGGATTAGGAGTTAAGAATTAAGGGATTAATTATTAAATATTAGGGATTTAGGATTAGGGATTATGTATTTGCTAATTTTGATTTGGGATTAAGGATTAGAGATTAGTGATTAAGGATTTGAGATTAAGGATTAAGTGTTAGAGATTAGAACTTAGGGATTAGAGATTAAGGGATTAGAATTATGATTAGGCATAAGAGATTAGGGATTAGGGATTAAGGATTAAGGATTAATGATTAAGGTTAAAAAATATGGGATTAAAGTTAATAGATTAGGGATTATAGATTAGAAATTATGGATTAGGAGTTAGGCATTAAGGATTAGGGATTAGAGATTAGAGTTTTGGAAATAGAGATTAGGAATTAAGGATTAGATATTTATGATTACGAATGGATTAGGGATTAGAGATTAAGGATTAAGGAATAGGGTGAAGGAAGAAGGAAGAAGAAAGAAGAAGAATGAAGAAGAAAGAAAGAAAAAAGAAGAAGAAGTAGAAGAGGAGGAAGAAGAAAAGGAAGAAGAAGAAGAAGAACAGAAAGAAGAATAGAAACAATAAAGAAGAAAGATGAAAGAAGAAGGAAGAAAAAAGAAGGAAGACGGAAGGTGGAAGGAAGAAGGACGAAGGAAGAAGAAAGAAGATAGTAGAATGAACAAAGAAGAAAGAAGATAGAAGAAAGAAGAAGAAGAAGAAGGAGAAGGAGAAGGAGGAGGAGGAGGATGTAGAGAAAGAGGAGATGGGGAAGGAGAAGAAGAATAAGAAGGAGAAGGAGAAGGAGAAGGAGAATGAGAAGGAGAAGGAGAAGGAAAAAGAGAAGTAGAAGGACAAGGAAAAGGAGAAGAGGAAAGAGGAGGAGGAGAAGAAGAAAAATGAGAAGTAGAGGAAGAAGAAAAAAATAGAAGAAGAAGAAGAAGAAGAAGAAGGAAAAGAAGAAGAATAATAAGATGAGGAAGAAGAAGAACAAGAAAAGAAGAAGGATGAAAAAAGAAGAAGAAGGGGAAGATGAAGAAGAGGAAGAAGGAGAAGTAGAAGAAGAAGATGAAGAACAAGAATAAGAAGAGGAAGAGGAAGATGAGGATGAAGTGGAAGAAGAAGACGAAGAAGAAGATGAGAAAGAAGAAGATGAAGAAGTGGAAAAAGGAGGAGGAAGAAGAAGAAGAAGAGGAAGAAGAAAAAGAAGCAAAAGAAGAAGAAAAAAAAGAAGAAAAGGAAGAAGGGATGGATTAGGGATTAAGGATTATGGGCTAGAGATTAGGGATTAGGGATTATCGAGGGAGGGATTTGGGATTAAGTTTTAAGGATTAAGGATTACGTGTTAAGGATTAGGGATTATGGATTAATAATTAAAGGTTAGGGTATAAGGATTAAGAATTATGGATTAGAGAGTTGGGATTATGGAATAAGTAATAAGAATAAGAGATTAGAGATTAAGGATTAGGGATTAAGGATTGAAGATTAGGGATGTAGTGATTAATGTTTAAGGATTATGGATTATGTGCTAAGGATTAAGGGATTAATTATTAAGGATTGTAGATAAGGGATTTGGGATTACAGATTATATATTAGGTATTTAGGATTAGGGATTAAGGGCTAGAAATTATTGATTAGGGATTCGGGATTCAAGATTAAGGATTTAAGATTAAGGATTAAGAATTAGAGATTAAGCAATTATAATTAAGTTTAGGGACTAGGGATTAGGGATTTAGATTAAGGAGAGAGGGATTAGGGATTTTGGAATACAAAATATGGATTAGGGAGGGAGAGATTAAGGATTCAAGATTAGGTATTAAGGATTAGGGTTAGGGAGGGACGGATTAGGTATTAAGCATTAACAATTAGGGATTAAATATCAGCGATTATGGATTAGCAACTAGGATTGTTTCGGGATTAAGGATTATAGATTAGGGACTAGTTAGAAATAAATGAGAGGAATTAGGGATTAAGGATTAAGGATTAGAGATTAAGGATTAGGGATGAAGGTATAAATGATTAGGGATTCAAAGTTAGGGATTAAGAATTAATGTATTTATTTTTAAAGATTAAGTTTTAGGATTAGGGATTATGGATTAGGGAATATGGATTAGGGAATATGGATTAGGGATTAGGTATTAGAGATTATAAATTAATGTTTGAAATTTAGGATTAAGGATTAGGTATTAGAGACTAAGGATTATGATTAAGATTAGAGATTAGAGATTAGTGATTAAGGATAATGGATTATATATTAAGGATAAGGGATTAAGGATTAGAGATTAGGGATTAGGTATTATAGATTATTAGTTAGAGATTAAGGATTTAGAATTAGTATTAAGGATTAAGGTTTAATGATCAGGGATTAGGGAATAGTGATTATGGATTAAAGATTAGGGATTTGAGTTTAAGGATGGATTGAGGATTAAGGATTAAGAGATAAAGATTACAGATTAGGGATAAAGGAAAAGGGAGAAGGAAGAAGGAAGAAGGAAGAAGAAGAAAGAAAAAAGCAGAGAGAAGATGGAAGATGAAAAAAGTAAGAAGCAACAAGGAAGAAGAAGAAGACCAGGATGAAGAAGAGGAAAAAGATGAAGAAGAAGAAGAATAAGAAGAAGATGAAGAATAAAGAAGATAGAAGAAAGAAGGAAGAAAAAAGAAGGAAGAATGAAAGTAGAAGGTAGAAGGAAGATGAAAAAAGCAAGAAGAAAGAAGGAAGTAGAATGAAGAAAAAAAGGAAGAAGAAAGAAGAAGAAGAAGAAGAAGAAGATGAAGAAGAAGAAGAAGGACAAGGAGAAGGAGGGGACATAGAAAAGATAAAGGAAAAGGAGAATGAGAATGAGAAGGAGAAGGAGAAAAAGATGGAGATGGAGAAGGAGAAGGAGAATGAGAAAGAGGAGGAGAAAGGGAAAGAGAAGAAGAAGAAGTAGTAGTAATAGAAGAAGAAGAAGAAGAGGAAGAACAAATAGAAGAAGAAGAAGAAGAAAAAGAACAAGAAGAAGCAGAAGAAAAGGAAGAAGAAGAGGAAGAAAAAGAATAAGAAAAAAGAATGGGAAAAAATATGAAGAAGAAGAGAAAGAAGAATGAGAAAAAGAAGAAGAAGAAAGGGAATAAGTAGAAGAGAAAGAGATAAAAGAAGAAGAAGAAGAAGAGGAAGAAGAAGAAGAAGAGTAAGAAGAAGAAGAGGAAGATGAGAAAGAATTGGATGACGAAGTAGAAGAGGAAGAAGAAGATGTAGAAGTGGAAGAAGAAGAAGAAGAAGAGGAAGAAGAAAGAAAAAGTAGAAGATGAGATTTATTTAGGATTTGGGGTTAGGGATTAAAGAGAAAGGGATTAGTGATTATGGATTAGTCATTAGAGATTAGGATTTAGGGATTAAGGATTGTAGATTAGAGAGTAAAGATTAAGGAATATGTAATAAGGATTAAGGATTAAGTATTAAGGATTACAAGATTAATGATTAGGGATTAGAGATTTAAGACTAAGGGTTAAATAATTAATTTTTAAAGATTACAGATTAGGGATTTAGAATTAGAGATTATGGATTAGAGAATAGGGATAAGAGATTATGGATTAGAGATTATTGATTAGGGATTTGGGATGTAGAGTTAGAGATTAGAGATTAACGATAAGGGATTAGAGATGAAGTGATTATAATTAGGATTAAGGACTACGGATTAGGGATTTAGGATAAAGGAAGGATTAGCGATTTGGGAATATAGATTATGAACTAGGGGGAGGGTTTGGGGATTCGAGAATTGGTGTTTTGGACTAAGGATTATGGATTAAGGAGGGAAGGATTAGGTATTAGGCATTAGGGATTAGAGATTAGTGATTATGGATTAGTAATTAGGGATTAGGGTATAGGGATTAAGCACTAAGGATTAGGGAGTTGGTATTAAGAAATAAGAAATAAAGATTAGGGACTCTAGATTAAGGATTAGAGATTAGAGATGAATAGATTATTGATTAGAGATTAGGGATTAAAGATTAAGGGATTAATCATTAAAGGTTAGGAATTTAGGATTATGGATTAGGTTGTAGGGATTAGAGATTAGGGATTACAGATTCGCTGTTATGGAATTGGGATTCAAGATTAGGTATTAAAGATTATTGATTAAAGATTATTAATTAAAGATTAAAGGATTAGGAGTAGAATTAGGGATTAAGGCTTAGGAATTAGTGATTAAGGGTTAGGAATTAGGGATTAAGGATTAAAGATTAGGGATTAGGAATTATAGATTATAGATTAAGAATAGGTATTAGGAATTAGGTATTAGATATTAAGGTTTAGATAGTAGAGATTAAGAAAAAGAGTTTAAGGAATAAGGATTAAGGATTAAGGATAGATTTGAGATTAAGGATTTAGGATTTTAAATTAGAGATTAGGGATTAAGGATTAAGGATTAAGAAGAAGGAAGAAGAAGAAAAAAGAAGAAAGAAGAAGGTAGAAGGAAGAAAAAAGAAGAAGAAGAAGAGGAAGAAGAAGAGGAAGAAGAAGAAGAAGAAGAAGAAGAAGAAAAAGAAGAGGAAGAGGAAGCGGAAGAACAAAGAAACAAGAAGGAAGAAAGAAGGAAGAAAGAAGAAGGAAGAAGCAAGGAAGGTGAAAGAAAGATGAAAGAAGGAAGAAGGAAGAAAGAAGAAGAAAGAAGAAAGACAAAGAAGAAGGAAGAAAGAAGAAGAAGAAGAAGTAGAAGGTGATGGAGAAGAAGAAGGACATGGAGAAGGAGGAGAAGGAAGAAGAGGAGGAGAAGGAGAAAAAGAAGAAGAAGCGGAACAAGAAGAAGTAGTAGAAGAAGAAGAAGAGGAAGAAGAGCAGGAGGAAGAAAAAGAAGAACAAAAAGAAGAAGTGGAAGATGAGGAAAAAGAGAAAGAAGAACAAGAAGAAGAAGAGGAAGAAGAAACGGAACAAGAAGATAAAGAAGAGATGGATTAGGGATTGGTGATTAGAGGTTAGAAATTAAGGATTAGGGATTAAAGAGGGAGGGACTACAAATTAAATATTAAGAATTAAGGGTTAACGAACAAGTAATAAGGATTAAAGATTGTAGATTAGGAATAAGGGGTGAAGGGATTAATGATTAGGGATTAGGGACTAAAGACTAAGGCATGAGGGATTAATTACTAAGGATTATAGATTAGCTATTTAGGATTCAAGATTATGAATTAAGAAATAAGGTTTAGAGATAATGGATTAAAGATTAATGATTAGGGATTTAAGATTTAGGTTTATGTATTAAAGATTAGGGATTAAGGATTAGAGATTAAGAAAATATAATTAGGATTAGGGATTATAGATGAGGGATTAAGGATCAGGAATATAGATTATAGATTAGGGAGGGAGGGGTTAGAGATGTGGATTTGAGATTAGATATTAGGAATTAGGAATCAGAGAGGGAAGGATTAAGTATTAGTTATTAGGGATTAGGGATTAAAGATTACGGAATAGGGAATAGGGATTATGCATTAAGAATTAGGGATTAAGGATTAAGAATTATGGATTAGGGAGTAGGGATTAGGGAATAAGTAATAAGGATTAAGGATCAGGGATTAAGGATTTGAGATGAAGGGATTAATGATTTAGGATTTAAGATTAGGAATTAGGGATTAAGTTAGGGATTAGGGATTAGCAATTATGGATTAGGGTTTAAGGATTAAGTGATTGGAATTAGAGAATAAGTAATAGGGATTAAGGATGAAGGATTAGAGGTTTAGAATTATGGATGAAGGGATTAATGATTATGGATTAAAGATTAAGCAATTAATTATTAAAGATTAGCAATTTAGGAATATGGATTATGGATCAAGGAATAGAGGTTAAGGATTAGGGATAGAGATTAGTGATTAGATACTTGGGATTCAAGATTACGTGTCATAGATTTAGGATTAAGGACAAGAGATTAAGAGATTAAGAAATCTATTAGGGATTAGATATTAGGGATTAAGGATTAAACATTAGTGATTAAGGTATAAAGATTAGAGATTAAGGATTAAGTATTATAGATTATAGATTAAGAATTTGGGATTATGAATCAGGAAATAAGTGTTAAACATTAGAGATTAGAGATTAAGGGATAGAGAGTATGGATTAAGTGTATGAGATTAAGATTAAGGATGGATTTGGGATTAAGGATTAAGGAAATGATAGAAGGAAGAAGGAAGAAGGAAATAAGAAGATGAAGGAAAAAAAGAAGGAAAAAAAGAAGAAAGAAGGAAGAAGGAAGAAGAAGAAGAGGAAGAAAAAGAGGAAAAAGAAGAAGAAGAAGAAAAGAAAGAAGAGGAAGAAGTAGAGGAGGAATAAAGAAGAGAGAAGAAGAAAAATAAAACGAGAAAGAAAGAAGGAAGAAGGAAGATGAAAGATGGAAGGATGCAGGAAGAAGGAAGAAGGAAGGGGAAGGAAGAAAGAAAAAAAAAGAAAGAAGAAAGAAGAAAGAAGAAATTAGAAAGAATAAGAAGAAGAAGAGGAAGAAAAGAAGGAGAGGGACAAGGAGAAGGAAGAGGACTTGAAGAAGGCGAAAGAGAGGGAGAAAAACAAGAAGAAAGAGCAGGAGGAGGAGGAGATGGAGAAGGAGAAGAAGAAGGAGAAGGAGAACGCGAACGAGAAGAAGTAGAAAGAGAAGAAACAAAAGAAGAAGAAGAACAAGAATAAGAAATAAAAGAAGAAGAAGAAGAAGAAGAAGAAGAAAATGAAGAAGAAGAAGAAGAAGGAAAGGACGAAGAAGAGGAACAAGAAAAATATGAAAAGAAGAAGAAAGAGAAGAAGAAGAAGAAGAAGAAGAAGAAAAGGAAATCGAAGAAGAGGAAGAATAAGAAGTAGTAGAAGAAGCAGAAGAAGATGAAGAAGAACAAGAACAAGAACAAGAAGAAGGTGAGAAAGATTAGGAAGAAGAAGGAGATGTGGAACAAGAAGAAGAAGAGGAAGAGGAAGAGGAAGTTGGAGAAGAAGAGGAAAATAGAGGAAGAAGAGGAAGAAGTGGAAGAAAAGATGGATAAGGGATTATGGATTAGGGATTAAGAATTAATGATTAGGGATTACAGATTAGTAATTAGGGATTAGGGTTTAGAGATTAAAGATTAAGGAGTAAGAGTTAAGGAATAAGAAATAGGGATTAGGAATTAAGGATTAGGGATTAGGGATGGATGGATTAGTTATTAAGGATTAGGGATTGAAGGTTAGTGATTGGTGATTAGGGATTTGGGATTCAAGATTAGGGATTAGAGCTTAGAAATTAGGGATTAGAGATTAAAAATTAGGGAATAGAGATTAAGTGATTGTAATTAGGATGAGCAACTAGAGATTAAGGATTAGGGATTAAGGTGGAGGGAATTATGATTCTGGGAATAAAGATTATTGATTAGGGAGGGAGTGATTGACATTCGAGATTAGATATTATGGATTAGGGGTTAGAGAGGGAGGGATTCGGTATTAGGCCTTAGGGATTATGGATTAAGAATTAAGGATTCGAGATTAGTGATTAGAGATTTGCGATTCATGTTTAGGTTATAGAGAATAGGGATTAGGAATAAGAGATTAAGAGATTAGAATTTGAATTAGTATTATAGATTAGGGATTAATGATAAAGGATAAGGGATTAGAGATTATGTATTATAGGTTATAAATTAAGGATATGCATTATGGATTATAAATTAAGGACTAAGGATTAGAAATTACTTATTAGGGTATAGGGTTTAGAGACTATAGATTATGGAATAGAGATTAGGGATTAAGGATTAGGGATTAAGATTATGGATGGATTAGGGATTATGAAATAACCATTAAGGATTACAGATTAGGGATAAGGGGGAAGGAAGAAGGAAGAAGAAGAAGGAAGAAAGAAGAAAGAAGAAAGAAGAAGGAAGATTGAAGAATAAAGAAGGAAGAAGTAGAAGAGGAGGAAGAAGAAGAGGAAAAGGAAGAAGAAGTAGAGGAAGAAAAAGAAGAAGAGAAGACAAAGAAGAAAAAGAAGAAGAGGAATAAGAAGAAGAACAAGAACTACAAGAAGAAGAGGAATAAGAAGAAGAACAAGAACTATAAGAAGAAGAAAAAGAATAAAAAGAAGAAGAAAAAGAAAGAGAAGAAGAAGAAGAAAAAGAAGAAGAAGAAGCAAGAAGAAGTAAAAGAATAAAGAAAGAAGAAGAAGAAAAGAAGGAGAAAGAAGATGAGAAAATAAAAAAAGAACGAAGAAAGAAGAAAGAAGAAAGAAGAAAGAAGACAGAGGAAAACAGGATGACGAAGGAAGAAGAAAAAATGAAGAAGAATGAAGAAGGAAGAAGGAAGAAGGAAGAAGGAAGATGGAAGGAGGAAGGAAGAAAGAAGAAGCAAAAAGGAAGAAGGAAAAAGAAACAAGAAATAAGAAAGAAGAAAGAAGAAAGAAGAAGAAGAAGAAGAAGAACGAGAAGAAGAAGAAGAAGAAGAAGAAGGCGAAGGAGAAGGAGGAGAAGGAGGAGAATTAGGTGGAGAAGGAGAGCTAGAAAGAGAAGGAGAAGGCAATGGAGATAGAGAAGGAGAAATAGAAGGAGGAGGACGAGCAGAAGAAGAAGAAGAAGAAGAAGAAGAAGAAGAGAGGGAAGAAGAAGAAGAAGAGGAAGAAGAGGAAGATAAGGAAGAAGAACAAGAAGAAGTAGAAGAAAGAGAGGAAGAAGAAAAAGAAGAAGAAGACGAAAAAGTAACGGTAGTAGTAGTAGAAGAAGAAGATAAAAAGAAGAACTAAAACAAGAAGAACTAGAAGAAGAAGGAGAAGAAGAATAGGAAGAAGATGAAGAAGAAGAAGAAGAATAGGAAGAAGATGAAGAAGAAGAAGAAGAAGAACAAGAATTAGAAGAAGAAGAAGAAAGAAAAAGAAGAAAATGAAAGAAAGAAGAAGAAAGAAGGAAAGACGAAAGAAAGAAGAAGAAAGAAGAGAGAAGAAAGAAGAAAGAAGAAGAAGAAGAAGAAGACAAAGAAGAGGAAGAAGATGAAGAAGAGCAAGAAAAAGAAGAAGAAGAAGGAGAAGAAGAAGAGGAAGAAGAAGAAGAAGAGGAAGTAGAGGAAGAAGAAGAAGAGGAAAAAGAAGAAGAAGATGAAGAAGAAGAAGAACAAGAAGAACATAAGAAGAAGAAGAAGAAGAAGAAGAAGATGTAGAAGAAAGTAGAAGAAGATGGTGTTATAAATTAAGGATTAGGTGTTAGAGATTAGCGATTAGAGATTAAGGATTAAAGATAAGAGACTAGAGATATGAGGTTTGCGATTAAGGATTACGGGATTAGGCCCAAAAGATTAAGGATATGTTTTGGGGATTAGTGATTAAGGATTTAGGATTAGATACTAGGTATTAAAGATTAGGGTTGAAAAATTAGGGATTATGGATTAATGTTTAGGGATTATAGATTGGGGATTAAAGATTAGGAAATAAGGATTAGGGATTAATGATTAGAGATTACGAATAAAGGATTAAGAGTTTAGAATTATAGATTAAGGATTAAGAATTATTGATTAAAGACTGGCGATTTGCATTTTGGGATTAGGTAGTATAGCTTATGGATTATGTATTTGAGATAAGGGAGGGAGGGATTAAGGATTAAGAAGAGGAAGAAGGTGGAGGACCAGAAGAAGGAGAAGAAGAAGAAGAAGAAGAAGAAGAAGAAAGAAGAAAGTAAGAAGAAGAAAGAAAGAAGAAGAATGAAGAAGAAAGAAGAAAGAAAGAAGAAGGAATATGGAAGAAGGCAGAGGGAAGAAGGAAGATTGAAAATAGATGAAAAAAAAGAAAGTAGAAAGAAGAAGATGAAGAAGAAAAAAGAAAAAGTGAAAATAGGAGGACGATGAAAGGACCTAGGAGGAGGGGAAGAAGGAGGAGAAAGAGAGAGTAGGTGAAGGGGAAGGAGTGGAGAAGGAGATGGAGAAGGAGAAGGAGAAGAAGAAGGAGAAGGAGAAGAAGAAGGAGAATGAGAAAGAGAAGCACAAGGAGAAGGACAAGAATAAGGAGGAGGAGAAGAAGATGAAGAAGTAGTAAAAGAATAAAATGTAGAAAAGGAGAGAGAAGAAGAAGAGAAGAAGAAGAAGAAGTAAAAGAAGTAGAAGGAAGAGAAGAGGAAGATGAAGATGAAGTAGAAGAAGATGAAGAAGAATAAGAAGAAGACGAAGAAGAATAAGAAGAAGATGAGAAAGAAGTAGAAGAAGTGGAAGAGGAAGAAGAAGAAGAGGAAGAGCAAGAATTGGTAGAAGAAAAAGGAGAACTTGTAGAAGAAGAAGAAGAAGAAGAAGAAGAGGAAGAAGAAGAAGAACTAGAAGAAGAAGAAGAAGAAAACTTTGAAGAATAAGAAGATGGAAAAGAAGAAGTGGAAGAAGAAGAAGAAGATGAGAAAGTTTAGGAAGGAGAAGGAGATGTGGAAGAAGATGAGGAAGTGGAAGAGGAAGAGGAAGTAGAAGAGGAAGAAGTAGATTAAGAAGAGGAAAAAATGGAAGAAGATATGGATAAGTGATTAGGGATTAGGGATAAAGGGTTAAGGATTAAGAATTAGGGATTAGGGATTACGGATTAGGAATTAGGGATTACGGTTTAGCGATTAAGGATTAGGGATTAAGGAGTAAGAGTTAAGGAATAAGAAATAGGGATTAAGAATTAAGGATTAGGGATTAGGGATAAATGGATTAGTGATTAAGGATTAGGGATTGAAGATTAATTATTAGTGATTAGGGATTTGGGATTCAAGATTAGGGATTAGAGATTCGAAATTAGGGATTAGAGATTAAGTGATCGCTATTAGGACTAGCGTCTAGAGATTATGGATTAGGGATTAAGGTGGGAGGGATTTGGGATTTAGGAATACAGATTATAGATTAGAGAGGGAGGGATTATCATTCAAGATTAGGTATTAGGGATTTGAGATTAAGGAGGGAGGGATTTGGTATTAAGCATTAGGGATTATGAATTAGGAATTAAGGATTAGGGATTGGAGATTAGTTATTAGAGATTTACGACTCATGATTAGGTATTAGAGATTAGAGATTAAGAGATTTAAATTTTAATTAGGATTAGAGATTAGGGATTAGGGATTAGTGATTAAGGATAAAGGTTTAGAGATTATGTATTATAGATTATAAGTTAAGGATATGCATTACGGATTAGGTGAAGTAGAAGAAGAAAAAGAACAAGAAGAACAAGAACAAGAACAACAAGTGGAAGAAGAAGGATGGGAAAAAGAACAAGAAGAAGAACAATAGCATGAAGAAGAAGAGGAAGGGAGCAAGAAGAAGAAGAAGAAGAAGAAGGTGAAGAAGAAGAAGAAGTAGAAGAAGAAAAAGAAGTTAAGTGGAAGAAGAAGAAGAAAAAGAAGAAGATTAAGAAGTAGATGAAGAAGATGAAGATGATGAAGAAGTAAAAGAAGTAGGAGAAGATGTTGATGAAAATGAAGAAGAAGATAGACTATGAATTAGGGAGGGAGGTATTAGGGATTAGGTATTAGGTTTAAGGATTAGAAATAAGGGATTAAGGATTAATGATTGGGTTAGGGTTTAAGGATTAAAGATTAAGGATTAGAGCATAGGCATTAGGGAATAGGGATTAGGGACTAAGCATTAAAGATTATGGATTAAAGATTAGATTACGGACTAATGACTAAGAATTAAAGATTAAGGATTAAGTATAGGGGTTATAGATTAACGCTTATGGATTAGAGATTTGGGATTAGGATTAGAGATTAGATATTAAAGAGTAAGGAATAAAAATTCAAGATAATAGATTAGAGAGTAAGGAATAAGGATTAAAGAATAAGAGATTAGGTATTAAAGATTAGAGATTAGTAATTAGGATTTAGTGAAAAGGATTATAGATTAGTGATTGGGACTATATATTTTGAATTAGGGATTGTAAATTAGGGATTAAGGATTGTAGATCAGGGATTAAGGAGAGTGAATAAGAATTATAGATTATAAGTTAGGGATTAAGGAGAGAGGGATTAGGGAATTTGAATTAGGAATTAGGTGTTAGAATTAGAGATTAAGGATAAAGGATTCTGGATAAGGCCTTGAAGATTAGGGATTTGGGATTAGAGATTAGGAATTAAAGATTAAGGGATTTGGTATTATAGATTAGGGATTACACATTAGGGATTAAGGATTATGAAGATAAAGAAGAAAAAGAAGAAGAAGAAGAGAAAGAAGAAGAAGAAGAAGAAGAATAAGTAGACGAAGAAGAGGAGAAAGAAGAAGAAGAAGAAAGGGAGGAAGAAGAAAATGAAGAAAAAGAAGAAAAAACACAAGAAGAAGAACAAGAAGAAGAAGAAGACGAAGAAGAAGAAGACGAAGAAGAAGAAGACAAAGTAGTAGAGGAAAAGAAGAGGAATAAAAATATCTGCAATATCTGGGTCACAATTTGAGAGGAAGAAGAAGAATAATAATAATAATAATAATAATAAGAAGAAGAAGAAGAGGTGGAAGAAGAAGAAGAGGAGGAGGAGGAGGAAGATGAAGAACATGAAGAAGAAGAAGGGGAAGGAGAAGAAGAGGAAGAAGATGAAAGAGAAGATGAAAATGTGGAAGAAGGAGAAGAAGACGTGGAAGAAGAAGAAGAAGAAGAATATGTGGAAGAAGAAGAGGAAGAAGAAGAAGTGGAAGAAGAAGAAGAGGATGAAGAGGAAGAAGAGGAAAAGAAGAAGAAGAGGATGAAGAAGTTGAAGAAGATGAAGTATATGAAAAAGAAGAAGTAGAAGAAGAAGAAAAAAAAGAAGAATTAAAGGAAGATGAAGAGTAAGAAGAAGTGGAAGACGAAAAAAAGAAGGAGATGATGAAGAAGAAGAAGGATAAGGAGGAGAAGAAGAAGAAGGAGAAAAAGAAGTGGAATAAGAAGAAGAACAAGCAAAAAAAGAAGAATAGGAAGAAGAGGTAGAAAAGGAAGAAGTTGAAGAAGAGGAAGAAGAAGAAGGAGGAGGAGAAGAAGCGGAACAAGCTAAGGAGTGGAAGAAGAAGAAGACGATGATGATGATGATGCAAAAGAAGAGGAAGTAGAAGAAGGAGATAGATTAGTGATTAGGGAGGGAAGTATTAAGGATTATGGATTTGGTGTTAGTGCTTATGGATTAGGGATTAAGGATTTGGAATTTGGGATTAAGGATTAGTGTTAGGGTTAGGGTTTAAGGATACAGGCTTAGAGATTAAGGATTAAGGATTAGGGTATAGGGACTATGAAATAGGGATTAAGGATTGAGGATTATGGATTAATAATTAGATTATGGATTAAGAAATATAAATTAAGGATTAAGTATAAGGGATTATAGATTAGGAATTTGGGATTAAAAATTTGCGATTAGGGATTAGAGATTAGATATTAGAGATTAGGAAATCAAAATTCAAGATAAGAGATTAGAGATTAGGGACAAAGGGTTAGAGATTAAAGTATTAGGTATTAAAGTTTAGAGATTGGAAATTAGAATTTAAGGATTGAGATTATTGATTAAGTATTGGGATTATAGATTTAGAACTAGGGATTGGAAATTAGGGGTTGGGGATTACAGATTAGGGATTAGGGTTTAGGGATTAGGGATTAAAGATTAGGGAGGGATCGAATAGGAATTATAGATTAGAGATTAGGGATTAAGGAGAAAGGGAAAGTGTTTAGAAATTAGGGATTAGGTGTTAGAGATTAGAGATTAAGGATTAAGGACTCAAAATAAAGGATTAGAGATTAAGGATTTAGGATTAGAAATTATTGATTAAAGATTAAGATATTAAGTATTGAAGATTAGGGATTAGGGACAAGAGGTTAAGGCTTAAGGATTAAGGGTTAGGTATTAGGGATAAAAAAAATTAGAGATTATGAATTAATGATTAGAGATTAAGGATTAAGGATTAAGGAAGAGAGATTAGGGATTAATATTTATGGATTATTGATTAAAGATTAGAGATTAGGAATTCAAGATTAAGGATTTTGAATTAGAGATTAAGAATTAAGGAATGAGGATTAGGGATTTAGGTTTAGGGATTAAAGAGGAGAGATTAGAGAGCATAGATTAAGGATTAGGTATTAGGGATTATGAAGAGAGGGATTAAGGATTAAGAAGAAGGAGGAGGAGGAGGAGAAGAAGAAGAAAGAATGAAGCAGTAAAATGAAATATGATAGTTGAAAGAAGAAAAAAATAGAAGAGTGACAAAAGAAGAAAGAAGAAGAAGAAGAAGAAGAAGAAAAAGAAGAAGGAGAAGAAGAAGGAGAACAACAATAGGAAGAAGAAAGAAGAGAAGGAAAAGGAGAAGGAGAAGGAGAAGGAAAAGGAGAAGGTGATGGAGAATCAGAAAGAGAAGAAGGATGAGGAGGAGGAGAAGAAGAAGAAGAAGAAGAAGAAGTAGAAGAAGAACAAGCAGAAGAAGAAGAAGAGGATGAAGAGGAAGAAAAAAGAAGAAGTAGAAGAAGAAGGTGTGGAAGAAGAAGAAGAAGAAGTAGAGGAAAAAAAGAAGTAGAAGAAGTAGAAGAAGAAGGAAAAGAGGAAAAAGAAGTAAAGGAAGAACTAGAAGATGAAGAAGATAAAGAAGAAGAAGAAGAGGAGGAAGAAGAAGAAGAAGAAGAAGAAGAAGAAGAAGAACTAGAAAAGAAAGAAGAAGAAAAAGAAGAACGAAGAAGAAGAAAATAAGAGAAGGAAGAAGAAAGAAAGAAAAAGAAAGAAAAAAGAAAGAAAGAAGAATCAAGAAATAAGAAAGAAGAAGGAAGAAAAAAGAGAGAAGAAAGAAGAAAGAAGAAGAAGAAGAAGATGAAGAGGAAGAAGAGGAAGAATTGTAAGAAGGAGAAGATGAAGTAGAAGAAGGACAAGAAGAAGAAGAAGAAGAAGAAGAAGTAGAAGACGTGAAAGAAGTACAAGAAGATGAAGAAGAAGAAAAAGAAGAAGAAGAAGAAAAAGAAGAAGAAGAAGAAGAAGAAAAAAGAAGAAGAAGAACAAGATGATGATGATCATGAGAAGAAGAAGAAGAAAAAGAAGCAAAAAAAGTTGAAGAAATGGCATTAGAGATTATAGATTAAGAATTAGAGATTAAGGATCATTTGTTAGAGATTTTTTATTAGGGTTTTGGGGATTAGGGATTTTGGATTAAAGATTAGGGAAGATTAGGGATTAAGGATTAAGGCTTGAGGATTAAGGTTATGTATTAGGGAATAGTGTTTAAAAATTAGGGATTATAAATTAATTAATAAGGATTTGGGATTAAGGATTAGGTGTTATAAATTAGAGAATAGGGATTAAGAATATGGGATTAGGGATTAAAGACTAAGAACGAGATATTAGGAATAAGGAATTAAGGATTTAGAATGAGGGTTTAGGGATTAGGAATTAAGGATCAACGATTGGAGATTTGGGTTTAAAGATTAGGGAGAAAGGGAACTAGGAGTATAGAGTAAGGGTTATGTATTAAGGATTAGGGAGAGAGTGATTAGGGGCTAAGGAGAAGAAGAAGAAAAAGAAGGAAAAGAAAAAGAAAAATGAAGAAAGAAAGAAAAAGAAAGAAGATAGAAGTAAGAAGAAAAAAGAAAGAAAGAAGAAAGTAGAAGGAAAAAAGGAATAAGAAAGATGGAAGAAGGAATGAGAAAGAATTAAGAAAGAAGGAATAAGAAAGAAGGAAGAACGAAAAAGGAAGTAGCAAAAAGAAAGGAGAAAGAAGAAGATGAAGAAGAAAAAGAAGAGAAAGGAGGAGAAGGAGAAGTAGGACGAGGAGAAGGAGGAGGAGAAGGAGAATGTTAAGAAGAATGACATAGAGAAGGACAAGGAGAACAACAAGAAGAGGGAGAAGGCAAAGAAGAAAAAGGAGGAGATGAAGAAGAAGAAGAAGAAGAAGAAGAAGAAGTTGAAGTAGAAGAAGAAATACAAGGAGAAGAAGCAAAAGAAGTTGAAGAAAAAATAGAAGAAGATGAAGAAGAACAAGAAAAAATAAGTAGTAAAAGAACAAGAGGAAGAAGAAGAAAAAGAGGAAGAAGAAGAAGAAGAAGAAGAAGAAGAAGAGGAGGAGGAAGGAAAACAAGTGGTACAAAACAAAGAAGAAAAAGAAGTAAAAGAAGAAGATAAAGAAGAAAAGTAGAAGAAGAAGATGATGATGATGAAGAAGAAGAAGTAGATAAAAGAGAAGAAAAGGATGAGAAGAAGAAGAAGAAGACGAAAAAGAAGAAGGAAAAGGAGTAACAATAAAAGAAGAAGAAGAAGTTGTAGTAGTAGTAATAGTAAAAGAAGAAGAAAAAAAAAGAAGGAGATGGTGAAGGAGGAGGAGGAGAAGGTGGAGTAAAAGGACAAGGAGAACGAGAAGGAGATTAAGAAAGGGAAGGGGAAAGGGAAGAGGAAGGAGAAAGAGAAGGAGAAGGAGAATATTTAAAAGAATAAATAATAGAAGAAGAACAAAAAAGAAGATGAAGAAGAAGTGGAAGAAGAAGTAGTGGAAGAAGAAGAGTACGAAGAAGAGGAAGAAGAAGGAAGAAAATGGTAGAAGAAAGAAGGTAGTTGGAACAAGAAAGAAGGAAGAAGGAAGTGGGAAGGAGGAGGAGAAGGAGAAGGAGAACGAGAAGGTGAAGTCGAAGGAGAAAGAGAAAGAGAACAAGAAGAAGAAGAAGAAGAAAAAAAGGTAGAAGAAGAAGAGGAAGAAGTAGTAGTAGTAGAAGAATAAGAAGAAGAAGAAGAAGAAGAAGATGAAGTAAAAGTAGGAGATGTTGAAGTAGAAGAAGAAGAAGAAGAAGAAGAAGAAGAAAAAGAAGAGGAAGAAGAAGAAGAAGAAGAAGAAGAAGAGAAGAATAAGAAGAAGAAGAAGAAGAAGAAGAAGTTGTAGTAGTTGTAGTAGTAATAAAAGAAGAAGAAGAAGAGGAAGATGATGAAGAAGAAGAAGCAGAAGTAACAAAAGAAGAAGAAGTTGAAGGCATAGTAAACGAAGAAGAAGAAGAAGAAGAAGAAGAAGAAAAAGAAGATGAAGAAGAACAAGAAGAGGAAGAAGTAGAAGAAAAAGACGAAGAATACGAAGAAGTAGGAGTAGTAGTAGTAGAAGAAGAAGAAGAAGAGGAAGATGAAGAAGAGAAAAAAGAAGAAGAAGAACAAGAAGAAGAAGAAGTAGAAGAAGAAGAAAAAGAAGAAGAAGAAGCAAAAGAACAAGAAGAAAAAGAAGAAGAGGAAGTAGAAGAAGAAGAAGAAGAAGAAGAAGAAGAAATCCAAGAATAAGCAATAGGAGGAGAAGTAGTACAAGAAGAAGAAGAAGAAGAAGAAGATGAAGGGGCAGAAGAAGAGGAGGATCATGAAGAAGAAGTAGAAGTTGAAGGCATAGTAAACAAAGAAGAAGAAGAAGAAGAAGTGGAACAAGAAGATGGTGAAGAAGAAGAAGAAGAGGATGATGATGAAGAAGAAGAAGAATAAGAAGAGTAAGAAGAAGAAGAAGAAGAGGAAGAAGAGGAAGAAGAGTAAAAAGAAGAAGAAGAGGAAGAAGAAGGAGAAGAAGAAGTAAGAGGAGGAGAAGAAGAAGGTGTTGAAGAATTGGAAGAAGAAGAGGAAAAGGAAGACGAAGAGGAAGACGAAGTAGAAGAAGAGAAAGAAGATAAAGAAGTAGAAGAAGAAGAGAAAGAAGAAGACAGATTATGGATTAGGAAGGGAGGGCCTAGGCATTAGGGATTAAGAAATAGGTATTAGAGATTGCGAATGAAAGGTTAGGAATTAGGGATTAAAGATTATCAATTAAGGTTAGGCTTTAGGGGTTAGGAATTAGAGATAAGGGATTAGCACATTGGGACTAGGGTATAGACTTTAGGGATTAAAGATTAGAGAATGGATTAGGGATCAAGGATTATAATTTAGGGATTAAAAGAAGAAGAAGAAGAA
>JAIUJO010000703.1:5000-7500 GCA_023846275.1 Vanilla planifolia
CTTCTTCTCGTCTCCTCCTCCTCCTCCTCTCCCTCCTTCTTCTTCTTCCTTATTATTATTATTCTTCTTCTCCATCTTCTTCTTCTTCTTCTACTTCTTCTTCTTGTTCTTCTACTTCTACTACTTCTTCTTAGTCATCATCTTCTTCTTCTTCTCAATCTCCTTCTTCTGCTTCTTATTCTTCTTGTTCTTCTTCTTCTTCCTCCTCCTATTCTTCTTCTTCTTTTCTTCTTTTTGTTCTTCTCCTCCTTCTTCTTCTTCTTCCTCTTCTTCTTCGTGTTCTTTTTCTTCTTCTTCGTTCCCATCCCCTTCTGGTTCTCCTTCTTCTTCTTCTTCACAATCATCATCTTCTTTTTCTTTTTCTTCTTCTCATTCCTCTTCTTTTGCTTCTTTTTCTACTTCTTCTTCTTCTTCTTCTTCTTCTTCCCTCTTCTTCTTCTTCTTCTTCTTCTTCTTCATCTTCTTTTTCTTCTTCTTCTTCTTCTTCTTCTTCTTCTTCTTCTTCCTCTTTTTCTTTGTGTTCTTCTCCTTCTTCGTCTTCTTCTTCTTCTTCTTGTCTGACATCTCTTTCTTCTTCTTCTTCTTGAACTTCTTCTCATTCTCCTTTTTCTTCACCTTCTTCTTCTCCTTCTTCTTCTTCTTCTTTTCCATCCTCTTCCTCTTCTTCTTCTCATTCTTCTTCTTCTTCTTCTTCTTCTTCTTCTTCTTCTTCTTCTTCTCTTTTTCTTCCTTTTTCCCTTCATTTTATTCTTCTTCTGCTTCTCCTACTCATTCTTCTTTTTTTCTTCTTCTTCTTCTTACTTTTCTTCTTCTTCTTACTTTTCTTCTTTTTTTATGCTTCTTCTTTTTCTTCTTTTATTATTATTGTAGTTATTATAAGAATAAAAATAATTATTACTATTGCCATTATTATTATTATACTTCTTATTCTTCTCCTTCTTCTTCCTCTTCTTTTTCTTCTTCTTCTTCTTATTCTTATTCTTCTTCTTCTTCTTCTTCTTCTTCTACTACTACTACTACTACTTCTTTTTCTGCTCCTTCTCTTTCTTCTTTTTCCTCATCCTTTTCTTCTTCTTCTTCCTCCACCTCTTCTTCTTTTTCATTTTCTTCTTCTTCTTCTTCTTCTTCTACTTTTTGCTCTTCTTCTTCTTCTCCTCCTCCTCCTCCTTTTTCTTCCTCTTCTTCATCTTTTTCTTCTTCTTCTACTTCTAGTTCCTCTTCTACTTCGTCTTCCTCTTCTTTTCTTCTTCTTCTTCTTTCTCCACCTCATACCTGTCTACTTGTTCCTTTTCTTCTTCACCTTCTTCTTTTCTGCTTCATATTCTTCCTCTTGTTGTTTTACTTCTTCCTCTTCTTCTACCTTTTCATCTACTTCTTCCTCTTCTTCTTCTTCTTTCCCTTCTTCTTCTGCTTCTTCTTCTTCTTCCACTTCTATTTCTTCTTCCTCCTCCTCCTTCTCCTCCTCCTACTTATTTTTAATCTTCTTCTACAACAACTACTACTACTACTACTACTTATCTTCTATTCTTCTTCTTCTTCTCTGCTTCTTCTTCTTTTCTTCTTATTCTTCTTTTCTTCTACTTCTTCTTCTTCTTTTTCATCTTCATCTTCTTCCTCTTCATCTTCTTCTTTTTCTTCTTCCACTTCTTCTTCTTCTTCTTCTTCTTCTTCTTACTCCTCCTCTTCTTCTTCTTCTTCATCATCTTCTTCTTCTTCTATTTCTTCTTTTCTTTTCTTCTTCTTCTTATTCCTTTACTTCTTCTTCTCCTTCTCCTTCTTCTTCTTCTTCTTCTTCTTCTACTTCTTCTCCTTATCCTTCTTAATTTTCTTATTATTGTTATTATTATTACTATTACTATTCTTCTCCTCCTCCTTCTTCTTCCTTCTTCTTCTTCTTCTACTACTACTACTACTGTTGCTTCTTCTCCTTCTCCATCTTGTTCTATTTCTTTTTCTTATTATCTACTTCTTCTTCTTACACTACTTATTTTTCTTATTAATATTTTTTTTTATTATTATTATTATTAAATTTCAGATTATTACTATTATTATTATCACAAGTATCATTATTAATATTATCCTTCTTGTTCTTCTTGTTCTCTGCCTCCACAATCTTCTTCTTCTTCTTTTACTTCTTCTTCCTCTTCTCCTCCTCCTCATTCTTTTTTTCTCTTCTTCTTCTTCTTCTTCCTCTTCCTCCTCTTCCTCTTCTTCTTCTTCTCTCTACTCCTTCTTCTTCTTCTTCCTCTTCTTCTTCTTCTTCTTCTTCCTCTTCTTCCTCCTCTTTCTCTTCTTATTCTTCTTCTTTTGTAATTCTTCTTCTTCTTCCTCCTCTTCTACTTCTCCTTCATCATCGTCTTCTTCTTCTTCTTCTTCTTCTTTTAGTACTACTTCTTTGACTTGTTCCTCTTCTTCTACTTCTCCTCCTCCTCCTCCTCCTCGACCCTCCTTCTTCGTCTTCTTTTTCTTCTCCTCCTCCTCCTCCTCCTCCTTCTTCTTC
>JAIUJO010000703.1:15000-20000 GCA_023846275.1 Vanilla planifolia
TTTTCAACTTTTTCTTCTTCTTCTTCTTCTTCTTCTCCTTCTTCTTCTTTTCTTTATCTTCTTCTTCTTCTTTGTCCTCTTCTTTTTCTTTTATTACTTCTTCTTCTTGTTCTTCTTCTTCTTCTTCCTCTCAACTTTTTCTTCTTATTCTCCTTCTTCTCCTTCTTCTTCTTCTTCTTCTCCTTCTTCTTCATCTTCTTCTTCTTCTTGTTCCTTTTCAGCTTCTTCTTCTCCTTCTTCTTCTACTTCTACTTCTTCTTCTTCTTCTTCTTTTTCATCCTCTTCTTCTTATTCTTCATCTTCTTCTTCTCCTTCTCCATCTGTTTCTTCTTCTTCTTCTTTATGGTCTTCCTCTTCTAAATGTTATCCTTCTTCTTCTTCTTCTTCTTTTACTTCTTCTTCTTCTACTACTATTTCTTCATCTTCTTCTTCTTCTTCTTCTTCTTTGTGTTTTTCTTCATCTTCTTCTTCTACTTCTATTTCTTGTTCTTCTTCTTCCCCTCCTTCTTCTCCTTCCTCTTCTTCTTCTTTTTCTTCTTCTGATTTCCATTCTACCTCTTCTTCTTCTTCTTCTTCTTCTTCTTCTTCTTATTCTTCTTGCTCTTGTTCTTCTTCTTCTACTATTACTTCACCATCTTCTTCTTCTTCTTCTTCTTCTTCTTCTTCTTTCTCATCTTCTTCTTCTTCTTTTTCCTCTTCTTTCTATTCTACTTCTTTTTCTTCTTCTTCCTCTTCTACTTCTTTTTCTTTTTAATTTTCTTCTTCTACATCTTCTTCTTCTTTTTCTTCTTCTTTTTCTTCTTCATCTTAATCTTCTACTTCTTCTTCTTCTTCTTCTTTTTCATTTACATCTTCTTCTTCTTCTTCGTCTTCATCTTCTTCTTCTTCTTCTTCTTCTAATTCTTGTTCTTCCTCTGCATCCTCTTCTCCTACTTCGTCTTCTTCTTCTCTTTCTTCTTCTCCTTCTTCTTCTGGTCCTTCTTCTTCTTCATCATCTTTTCCTTCTTTCGTTTCTTCCACATCTTCTTCTTATTGTTCCTCTTCTTCTTCTTCTTCTTCTTCTTCTTCTCGTTCTTCTCCTTCTTCTTCTATTTCTTCTTCCTCTTCTTCTTCTTCTTCTTCTCCTTCTTCTTCGTCATCATCATCATCATCTTTTTCTTCTTGTTCTGCTTCTTCTTCTTCTTCTTTTGCTTCTACTTCTTCTTCTTCTTCTTTGCCTTCCCCTTCTTCTTCTTCTACTACTTCTTCTTCTTCTTCTTCATCTTCTACTTCTTATTATTATTATTCTTCTTCTTCTTATTCTAACACTTCTACTCCTTATTATTCTTTTTATTATAATTATTTTTAATATTATAACAATTATTATTATTATTATTATTATTTTTCTTTATGTTCTTCTTCTTTCACTTCTTCTCCTTCTTTTTTTTCTTCTTCTTCTTCTTCGTCTTCTTCTTCGAACTCTTCTTGTTCTTCTTCTTGTTCTTCTTCTTCTACTATTTCTTCTTCTTCTTCTTCCACAACTACTACTACTACTTCATCTTCTTCTTGTTCAGCTTCTTCTTCCTCTTCTTCTTCTTCTTCACCTTCTTCTTCTTCTTCCACTTCTTCTTCATCTTCTACTTCTTCTCCTTCTTCTTCTTCTCCTCCTCCTCATCCTCTTCTTCTCCTTCTTCTTCTTGTTCTTCCTCTTCCTCCTCATCTTCCTCTACTTCATCTTCTTCTCCTTCTTATTCTTCTTCATCTTCTTCTTCTTCTTCTTCATCTCCTTCTTCTCCTTTTTTTCTTCTTTTTCTACTTCTACTTCTTCTTCTTCTTCCTCCTCTTCTTCTTCTTCTTTTTCTTCTTCTTCTTCTTCTTCTTCTCGTACTCCTCCTGCTCCATCTCCTTTCTCTTTATCTTCCTTTTCTTCTTCTTCTTACACTTCTTCTGCCCCTTCCTCGTCTTTCTCTACTTCTTCTTTTTCTCCTGCTTATTTTTCTTTTTCTTCTATATCTTGTTCTTCTTGTTCTTCTCCTTTTTCTTCTTCTTATTCTTATTCTTTTTCTTTTTCTTTTTCTTCCTCTCCTTGTCCTTCTTCTTCTCCTTCTTCTTCTTCTTCTTCTTATTCTTCTTCTTCTTCTTTTGCTTTCTCCTTTTTCTTCTTCTTCTTCTCCTCCTCCTCCTCCTCCTACTACTACTTCTCCTTCTACTACATCTTCTTCTTCTTGTTCTTCTCCATTTCTTCTTCTTCTTTTTCTTCTTATTCTTATTCTATTTCTTCTTCTACTTTTGTTTCTTCTTCTTCTTCTTCTTCTTATTCTACTTCTTTTTCTTTTTCTTCTTATTATTAATATTTTTATTATTATAATTATTGTTATTACGTATATTATTGTTATTATTGTGAATATTGCTATTCTTCTTCTCATCATCTTTTACTTCTTTGTCATCATCATCATCTTCTTCTTCTTCTTTTTCTTCTTCTTCTTCTTCTTCTCTACTTCTTCTTCTTCTCCTTCTTCCTCTTCTACTTTTTCTTCTTCATCATATTCCTCTCCTTGTTCTTCTTCTTCTCCTGCTTGTTCTTCTTCTACTTCTTCTTTTTCCTCTTCGTCTTCTTCTTCTTCATCTTCTTCTTCTTCTTCTTCTTCTTCTTCTTCTTCTTTTCCATTTCTTGTTCTCATTCTTGTTTTTGTTCTTGTTCTACTTTTTCCTCTCCTCTGTCCTCTTCCTCTGCTTCTTCTTCTCCTTCTTCTTCGTCTTCTACTTCTTCTTCTTCTTCTTCTTCTTCATCTTCCACTCCTTCCTCTTCTTCTCCTTCTTCATCTTCTTCTTCAACTTCTTCATCTTCTTTTTCTTGTCATTTTTTCCTTCTTTTACTTATTTTTATTCTATTTCTGCTTCTCCTTCCCCTTCTCCTTCTTCTTCTTGTTCTTCTGCACTCCTTGTTCGTCTTCTTTTTCTTCTTCTTATTCTTCTTGTTCTCCTTCTTCTCCTCTCCTTTTCTTCTCATCCTCCACCTCGACCTCCTTCTTTGTCATCTTCTTCTTCCTCTTCTTCTTCTTCGCCTCCTTATTTTTCTTCTTTTTCCTCTTCCTCTTCTTCATCTTTTTCTTCTTCTTCTTCTTCTTCTTCATTTTCTTCATCTTCTTCTTCTTCTTCTTCTTCATCTCCTTCTTCTTCTTCTTCTTCCTCTCCTTCTTCATCTTCTCCTTCTTCTTCTTCTTCTTCTTCTACTTCTTCTTCTACTTCTTCCTCTTCTTCTCCTTCCACTTCTTCGTCTTCTTCTTCTTTCTCTTCTTCTTCTCCATCTTCTTCGTCTTCTTTTTCTTCTTCTTCTTTTCTTTTTCTTTTTCTTCTTTCTTTTTCCTCTTCTCTTTTTCTTCTTCTTCCTCTTCTTATTCTTCTCCTTCTTCTTCTTCTTCTTCTTCTTCTTCTTCTTCTTCTTTCAGTTCTTCTTCTTCTTCTTTTTCTTCTTCTTCTCCTTCTTCTTCTTCGTCTTCTTCATCCTCTTCATCTTCTTCTCTTTCTTCTTCTTCTTCTCCTTCTTCTTCTCCTTCTTCTTCTTCTTGTTCTTATCGTTCAACATCATCTTCTTCTACTTTTTCTTTTTATACTTCTCCTTCTTATTCTCGTTCTTCTTCTTCCTCTTCTACTTCTTTTTCTCCTCCTCCTCCTCCTCCTCCTTCTTCTTCTTCTCTTTCTTCTTCTTCTTCTTCTTCATTTTCTCCATCTTGTTCCTATTCTTCTCCTTTTTCTTATTCTTCTTCTTATTCTTATTCTTCTTTCCTTCCTCTTTTTCTACTTTTTTTCTTTTTCTTCTCATTTTTCTTTTTTTTCTTATTCTTCTTCTTTCACTTCTTTTTCTGCTTCTTCTTCTTCTTCTTCATCATCTATTTCTTCTTCTTCTTCTTCTCCTTCTCCTTCTTCTTCTTCTTCTCCTTCTTCTACTTCATTTTCTTCTTCTTCTTCTTCTTCTTCTTCTTCTTCTTCTCCTTCTTCATCTTCTTCCTCTTCATCGTCTTCTCCTTCTACTTCTTTTTCTTCTTCTTCTTCTTCTTCTACTTCTTCTTCTTCTCCTTCTTGTTCTTGTTCTTCTTCTTCTTCCTTCTCCTCCTCTTCTTCATCTTCTTCTCCTCCTTCTCCTATTCCTTTGTCTCCTCCTCATCCTCCTCCTCTTACTTCTTCTCCTCCTTCATCTGCTTTTTCTTCTTCTTCCTCTTTAATTTTTATTTTTCTACATTTCCTTCTTCTTTTTCTTCATCTACTTCATATCCTTCTTCTTCATCTTTTTCTTTTTCTATTTTCTTATCTTTTTGTATTTATTTATATTATTATTATTGTGGTTATTATTATTGTTATCCTTCTTCTTTTTATTCTTCATCTTCTTCTTCATCTTCTTATTCTTCTTCTTCTTCTTTCTTCTTATTCTTCTTCTTCTTCTCTTACTTCTTCTACTTCTTCTTCTTGTTATTCTTCTTCTCCACCTCCTGCTTGTTCTTCTTCTTCTCCTCCTCTTTCTTCTTCTTCTACTTCTTCTTCTGCATGTTCTTCTTCTTCTTCTTGTACTTCTACTTCTTTTCCTCCTCTCCTTTATCTTCTTTTTGTCCTTCTTCTTCTTCTTATTTTTAAAATTTTTCTTCTTTTTCTTCTCTTTTTTCTTCTTCTTTTCTTCTTCTTACTTTTACTTTTTTTTCTTCTTCTCCTTCTCCTTCTTCTTCCTCTTCTTCGTCTTCTTATTCTACTTCATCTTATATTCTTCTACATTTTTTTCTTCTTCTTATTATATTTATTATTATTATTATTGTTATTGTAGTTTTTGTTCTTCTTCTTCTTCTTCTTCTTCTTCCTCTTCTTCTTCTTCTTCTTCATTGTCCTATTCTACTCTGTCTTCCTCTCTTTCTTCTTCTTCTTCCCCTTCTTCTTCTTCTCCTCCATCTTCTTCTTCTTCTGGTTCTTCTTCTTCATCTTCTTCTTCTCCTTCTACTACTACTACTACTTTTCTTCTTCATCCTCTTCTTCTT
>JAIUJO010000703.1:30000-35000 GCA_023846275.1 Vanilla planifolia
CATCTTCCTCTTCTTCTTCTTCATCATCATCTTCTTCCTCTTCTTCTTCTTCTTCTTCTTCTTCTTCCTCTTCTTCCTCTTATTTTTTTTCTTCTTCTTCTTTTTCTACTTCTTCTTCATCATCTTCTTCTTCTACTACTACTTCTTCTTCTCCTTAATCTTCTTCTTATTCTTCTACTTCTTCTTCTTCTTCGTCTTTTTCTTCTTCTAATTCTACTTCTTCTTCTTCTTCCTCTTTCCCTTATTGCCTTCTTCTTTCACTTCTTTTTCTTCTTGTTCTTCATATTCTTCTCCAACATCTTCTTCTTCTTCATGTACTTTTTCTTCTTCATCATCTTTTTCTTCTTCTTCTTTATTTTCTTCTTCTTTTACAATTTCTTCTTCCTCTTCTACTTCTACTACTTCTTCTTCTTCTTCTACTACTTCTTCTTCTCCCTCCTCCTCTTCCTCCTCTTATTCTTCCTCATCTACTTCTTTTTCTTCTATTTTTTCTTTTTCTTGAACTTCTTCTTCTTCTTGCTTCAACTACTTCTACATCTTCTTCTTCTTGTTATTCTTCATCCTCCTCGTCTTCTTCTTCTCTCTCATTATCATCATCTTCTTCTTCTTCTTCTTCTCCTCCTTCATTTTCTTCTTCTTCTTCTTCTTCTTCTTCACCTTCTCCTTCTTCTACTTCTTTTTCCATTTCTTCTTCCTTCTCCTTCTGTCAAGCCCCACTTAAAGAAGTACCACTACATAACAAACTTAACATCAGAGTCACGAGATGCAACATCTAAGTGAGGACAAAGAACCAAACCCAAGGTGGGGACCCGACGATAAGACAAACATCAATTCCAAAATCCAAAGTATATATATAAAGGCATGTTTTTTTAAACATTTAATCCCACCAAAACCTTCCCTCTCTCATATATCTCGTGAAAATGGCTCTTCTGTAGCAGCACCATTCCCATCTCTTGGTGCAGTGGTTGCATGACCTGTGATGTAAGCACTAAATTAGATTTTATATATCTTAGTAAATAAATCACAATATCTAACCATTTGTGAAAAAGAGATAAGCAGTATAAAATTACCATGAACAGTAAAGATGAATCATATCCATAAAGATAAAACCATATCAAATGTTATATATAATGCCAGATGAAGTATCAAAAGAAATGATAGTTTCTTATAGTTGTGTTATTACCGGGCCCCGATTCCTTTTGATGCATTATCCTCTGGATCCAATCAAGCAAATGACCTCCAACCGACATTCACAAAGCAAATAAAACTAGGCAGATATCTGATCTGAAGATCGATACCCTGCGATCCAACACGTTGGGCCTAGTGCCACCAGGTATGTGTGGTACCATACCCTACGATCCAACACGTTGAGCCTGGTGTAATCATCATGGAGTCATTGCACATAACACTAGGTAGATATCTGATCCGAAGATCGATACCCTGCGATCCAACACACTGGGCCTAGTGGTGAAGATAATCTTCTATGGGATTCTCATTTTTATATTTGTCATTTTCCAATCATAATTCCAAACAATTTTGCCATATCAAAAGACCTTTCTTTCCATATTGTTTCTTCCTTTTTATTTCATTATCATACCATGTATTTCTTCCTTTTAGTTTTCATGCAAATGCATAAGTAACAACCAAAACACCACGTGATAATAAGAAACCATGTAAAAATATATAATATTATGCTACATCACAGGGTTAGGAATTTATCTATCTGGATTTGCTATACCAAATTTTCTTGCCCACTTCTTATTCTTCTTGATATCTTACAAGCCCATAATACAAACATAATCAAGTTAAAATATACTTATTAGCCAAAAGTTTCTTTCTAAAAATTGTTCCCAAATAGTTAAAAATTTTGCTTTCTAAAAGCTTTCACAAACAGCTTTCCGAAACGAGTTTCTAAAATTCCCAAAATTCCTTAATCAACTGTTGGGTTCCGTTGGGCGCTGGAACACCCGCACTCGGGGCGCCCTATTCAGCCGCGCGACCCGGTCGAAAGGCCTGGACCAGTTTTCTGCTATATATATATATATATATTCTCTCTCTCTCCAATGCGTCCAGCGAAGCCGAACCCTTTCGTCGGCACTGAATCGGCTGTTTCACACGCTGAATCGGTCAAATCCAGCTCAGCTTACACCCTCTCGGTCTCTGCCTCTCACCGAAAAACTTTACATAACCCTAACGACAAATAAATTATTTCTTACCTTACAGAAATCCTCGCCGACTGTTGCAATAGAGGGTTGGAAACTCGCTGAGCACCGCCACAGTCATTGGAAATCTCGTCCTTGCACTCCAACAACATCATCGCAGTGTGTTCGCATAAGTGCTTTTCAAATTTTTATTTGCACATATATCATCCAATAAACCTGTGCCAAAACTCCTAAAATTGCATATATACCCTGAGCAGCCAACAACTTTAAAATTACAAATACACTTTCCGCCAAAATGAATTGAACTATACCGAAAATTACAAAATTACAAATATATCCTCCATATTACAAATCTTTCCAAATCTTTAAAAATTCATAATGTATTCCTTAGAACTCCAGAAATTACAAACTAAACACCATTAGACTCGTCTCAAAGAGCTCTTTCAACAAAAATAAAATAAAGAAAAAGTAAGGCTGTTACACCACCTCTTCTTCTTGTACTTCTTCTCCTCCTCCTCCTCCTCTTCTTCTTCTTCTTCTTCTCCCTCTTCTTTATCTTCAACTTTTTTTCTTCATCTTTATTTCTTCTACTTTCGCTTCTTCTTCTTCATCATCATCTTCTTCTTCTACATCTTCGTCTTCTTCTTTTTATTCTTCTTCTTCATCATCATCATCGTCTTCTTCTTTTTCTTCTTCTTCTACTTCTTCTTCTTCTATTTATCCAGCTTCTTCTTCTTCTTCTTCCTCTTCTTCTTCTTCTTTGTCATCTTCTTCTTCTTCCCGTTCTTCTTCTTCTTCCTTTTCTTCTTCTTCTTCTTATTCTTCTTCTTCATCTTGTAATACTTCTTCTTCTTCTACTTATACTTCTTCTTATACATCATCATCATCTTCTTCTTATTCTTTTCTTCTTCTTCTTCTTCTTCTTGTAATTCTGCTACTCCTTCTTCTTCCCCTTGTTCAACTTCTTCTTCTTGTTCTTGTTCTTCTTCTTCTTCTTCTTCTTCGCCTTTTTATTTTTCTTCTTCCTCTTCTTCTTCTTCTTCTTCTTCTTCTTTGTCTTCTTCTTCTTCTTCTTTTTCTTCTTCTTGTTCTTCTAATTCTTCTTCTTCTTCTTCTTCTTCTTCCTCCTCTTCCTCTTTGTCTTCTTCTTCCACATCAACTTCATCATTTTCTACTTCTACTTTTTCTACTTCTTCTTCTTCTTATTCCTCATCTTGCTTCCTTTTCTTCTACTTCTTCTTCATCTTCTTCTTTTTCTTCTTCTTCTTCTTCTTCTTCTTCTTCTTCATCTTCTTTGTCTTCTTCCTCTTCTTCTTCTTCTTCTCCATCTTCTTCTTGTTCTTCTCCTCCTCCTCCTCCTCCTCCATCTCCACCTCCTACTTGTTTTTCTTCTTCTTCTTCTTCCTCCAGTTTTTGTATTTCTTCTTCTTCTTCTTCATCTTTTTCTCTCCTTTTTGTTCATCTACTTCTTTGACATCTGCTTGTATTTCATCTTTGACTTTTTCTAATTCTTCTCCTTCATCGTCATCATCATCTTGTTCTTCTTCTTCTTCTTCTTCTACTTCTTCTTCTTTTTTTTTCTTTTCTTCTTCTTCTCCCTTCATATCTTCTTCTTCTTCTTTGTCATCGTCTTCTTCTACTTCTTCTTCTTCCTCTTCTTCTTCTTCCTCTTCTTCTTCTTCTTATTCTTCTTCTTCTTCTACTTCTTCTCCTTCTCCTTCTTCTTCTCCTTCTTCTTCTTCTTCTTCTTCCTCTTCCTCCTTTCCTACTTCTTCTTCTCCTCCTACTCCTTCTGTTTCTTCTTCCTCTTCTTTTTCTTCTTCTTCTTCTAATTCTTCTTCTTCTTTGTCTTCTTCTTCATCATCTTTATCATCATCTTCTTCTTCTTATTCTTCTTCTACTTCTTCTTCTTCTTTTTTTTCTTTTTCTTCTTCTTCTTTTACTTTTTCTTCCTCCTCCCCCTCCTCCTCCTCTTCTTCTTCTAATTCATCTTATTATACTTCTACTTTTCCTTCTTCTTACTCTTCATCTTCCTCTTCTTACTTCCTTTTCTTCTTGTTCTTCTTCTCTTACTAGTTCTTCTTCTTCTTCTTCTTCTTCTTCTTCCTCTTCTAATTCATCATCAGCTTTTTCTTCTTCTCCTTCTTCTTCTTCCTCTTCTTGTTCTATTTCATCTTCTTCTTTTTTTTCTTCTTCCTTTTCTTCTTCTTCTTCAACTTCTTCTTCTTCTTCTTCTCTTCCCTCTCCTCCTTCTTCCACTTCTTCTTCTTCTCCTTCTTTTTCCCCTTCTTCTTCTTCCTCTTCATCTTCTTCTTTCATGTATTTTTCTTCTTCTTCTTCTTCCTCTTCTTCTTCTCGTTCTATTTCTTCTTCTTCTTCCACTTCTTCTTCTTCTTCTTCTCGTTCTATTTCTTCATTTTCCTCCTCCTCTTCTTCTTCTTCTTCTTCATCATGTTCTTCTTCTTCTTCTTCATCTTCTTATTTTTCTTCTTTTTCCTCTTCTTCTTCTTCTTCAGCTTCTTCTTCATCTTCTTCGTCTTCGTCTTCTTCTTCTTCTCCTTCTTCTTCTACTTCTCCTTCTCCTTCTTCCTCTTCTTCAACATCTTCTTCTTCTTCTTCATCTTCTTTCTCTTCATCTTCTTCCTTTTATTCTTCTTCTTTTTCTAATTCTTCTTCTTCTTCTTTATCTTCTCTTCCTCCATCTCCTCCTTCTTTTTCTTCTTTTTCTTCTTCTTCTTCTTCTTCTTCTTCTTCTTCCTCCTCCTCTTCTTCTTCTTCCACTTTTCTTCTTCTTCTTCTTCTTCTTCTTCTTCTTCTTCTTCTTCTTTTTCAAATTTT
>JAIUJO010000703.1:45000-50000 GCA_023846275.1 Vanilla planifolia
TTTTTTCTTCCTCCTTTTCTTGTTCTTCTTCTTATTCTTATTCTTCTTCTTCTTCTTCTTCTTCTTTTACTACTACTTCTTCTCCTTTTTCTTCTTCATCTTCTTCTTCTTCTTCATATTCATTTCTTCTTCCTCTTCTTCTTCTTCTTCTACTACTATTACTGCTACTGCTACAACCACTTGTTCCTCTCCATCTTCTTGTTCTTCTTCTTCTTCTTCTCCTACCTCGTCTTCTTTATCTTCTTCTTTTCTTCTTCTTCTTTTATCTCTTCTTCTTCTTCTTTTTCTTATTCTTCTTCTACTTCTTCTATCTTGTTCTTCTTCTTCTTCTTTTTCTTCTCCTTGTTCTTCTTCCTCTTCTTCTTTTTGTAATTCTTCCTCCGCTTCTTCTTTTACTTCATCATCATCTTCTTCTTCTTCTTCTCCTTCCTCTTCTACTTCTTCTTATTCTACTTGTTCTTCTTCTTCTTCTTCTTCTTCATCATCATCATCATCTTCTTCTTCTTCTAATTTTAGTTATTCCTCTTCTTCTTCTTCTTCTTCAACTTCTTCTTCTTCTTCTTCTTCTTCTTCTTCTCCTTCTTCTACTTCTTCTTTTCCATTTACTCTTTCTTCTTCTGCATCTTCTTCTTCTTTTTCTTCTTCTTCTTCTTCTTCTCCATCTTCTTCTTTTTCTTCTTCATCTTCTTCTTATTCTTTTTCCTCTTCTTCTTCTTCTTCTTCTTCTTATTCTTCTTCTTCTTCTTTTTCTTCTTCTTCTTCGTCGACTTCTTCTTCTTCTACTACTACATCTTCCACTTCTTGTTGTTCTTCTTCTTCTTCAACTTCTTCTTCTGCATCTTCTTCTTCTTCTGCTTCTTCTTCTTCTTCTAATTCTTCTACTTATTCTTCTTCTTCTTGTTGTTGTTGTTGTTCTTCTTCTTCTTCTACTTCCTTGTCAATTTCTTCCTCTTCTTCTTCAACTTCTACTTCTTGTTCTTCTTCATCTTCTTCTTCTTCATCTTTTTCTTCATCTTGTTCTTCTTCTCCTTCTTCTAGTTCTTCTTATTCCTCTTCTTCTTCTTCTCCTTCTTCTCCTTATTCCCTTTTTCTTCTTCTTTGCTTGTTCTTTTTCTTCTTCTTCTTCTTCTTCTTTTTCTTCCTCTTGTTCTTCTTCTTCTTCTTCTTCCTCTTTTTTCTTCCTCCTTTTCTTCTTCTTCTTCTTCTTATTGTTATTCTTATTCTTCTTCTTCTACTTCTTCTTCTTTGAATTCTTCTTCTTCTACATCTACTTCTTCTTCTTCTTTTTCTTCTTCATCTTCTTCTTCTTCTTTTTCTTCTTCTTCATTTCTTCTTCCTCTTCTTCTTCCTCTTCTTCTTCTTCTTCGACATATTCAACTTCTCCATCTTCTTCTTCTTCTTCTTCTACTACTCCTACTACAACCACTAGTTCTTCTCCTTCTTCTTCTTCTTCTTCTACTTCTTCTCCTTCTTCTTCTTCTTCTTCCTCTTCTTCTACTTCTTCTTTATTTTCTTCTTTTCTTCTTCTTCTTCTTTCTCTTCTTCTTCTTCTTTTTCTTCTTATTCTACTACTTCTTCTATCTTCTTCTTCTACTTCTTTTTTCTTCTCCTTCTTCTTCTTCTTCTTCCTCTTCTTCTTCTTGTAATCCTTCCTCTTCTTCTTCTTTTAGTTCTTCTTCTTCTTCTTCTACTTCTTCCCCTTCTTCTTCTTCTTCTACTAATTCTACTTGTTCTTCTTCTTCTTCTTCTTCTTCTTCATCATGATCATCTTCTTCTTCTTCAATTTTTTCTAATTTTAGTTCTTCCTTTTCTTTTTCTTCTTCTTCAACTTCTTCAACTTCTTCTTCTTCTTCTTCATCTTCTTCTTCTCCTTCATTTGCTTCTTCTTTTCCTTTTTCTCTTTCTTCTTCTGCTTCTTCTTCTTCTTCTTCTTCTTCTTCTTCTTCATCTCCTTCTTCTTCTTTTTCTTCTTCATTTTCTTCTTCTTCTTCTTGCTCTTCTTCTTCTTCTTCTTCTTATTTTTCTTCTTCTTCTTTTACTTTTTCTTCTTCGTCATCTTCTTCTTCTTCTATTACTACTTCTTCCTCTTCTTGTTCTTCTTCTTCTTCTTCAACTTCTTCTACATCTTCTCCTTCTTCCGCTTCTTCTTCTTCTTCTTATTCTTTTTGTTGTTGTTGTTCTTCTTCTTCTACTTCCTTGTCAATTTCTTCCTCTTCTTCTTCAACTTCTACTTCTTATTCTTCTTCATCTTCTTCTTCTTCATCTTTTTCTTCCTCTTGTTGTTGTTCTTCTTCTAGTTCTTCTTCTTCTCCTTCCACTTCTTCTGCTCTTCCTTCTTTTTTTTCTTCTTCTTTTTCTTGTTCTATTTCTTCTTCTTCTCCATCTTCTTCTTTTTGTTCTTCTTCTTCTTCTTCTTCTTCTTCTTTTCCTTGTTCTTCTTGTTTTTCTTCTTTTTCTTCATCTTCTTCTTCTTCGTCTTCTTCTTCTTCTTCTTCGTCTGCTACAGCTTCTCCTTCTTCTTCTCCTTCTTCTTCTTCTTCTTTTTCTTCTACTTCTTCTTCTTCTACTTCTTCTTTTTCTACATCTTCTTCTTCTTCTTCTACTTCTTCTTCCTCATCAACTTCTTCTTCTTCATCTTCTTTTTTTGTTCTTTTACTTCTTCTTCTTTTTCTTCTTCTTTTTCTAATTCTTTTTCTTCTTCTTCTTCTTCTTCTTCTTCTTCTTCTCCTTCTTCTCCTTCTTCCTCTCCATCTTCCTCTGCTTCTTCTTCTCCTTATTCCTCTCCTTCTTCTTCTACTTCTTCTTCTCTTTCTTCTTCTTCTTCTTCTTCTTCTTCTTCTCCTTCTCCTTCCTTGTTTTCTCCTTTTTATTCTTCACCTCCTTCTTCTTCTTCTTCTTCTTCTCCTTCTCCTTCTTCTTCTTCTCCAACTTCTTCTTCTCCTTCTCCTTATTCTCCTTCTTCTTCTTCTTCTTCTTCTTCATCTCCTTTTTCTGCTTTTTCTTCTCTTTCTACTACTTCTTGTTCTTCTTCTTCTTCTTGTTCTTTGTCTTCTTCCTCTTCTTCTTCTTTTATTTTTTTCTTCTTATTTTTCTTGGTCTTCTTCTTCTTCCTTCTCTTCCTCTACTTCTTCTTTTTCTTCAATTTTTTTAAATCTTTATTTTCTTCTTCTTCTTTTTCTTCTTCATCATCTTCTTCTTTTTCTTCTTCTTATTTGTCTTTTTCATTTTCTTCTTCTACTTCTCCTTCTTCTTCATCATCATCATCATCTTCTTCTTCTCTTTCTTCTTAATCTTTTTCTTCTTCTGCTTCTTCTTCTTCTTCTTCTTCTTCCTCTTCATTTCCTCTCCTTCTCTTTCTTCTTAATCTTTTTCTTCTTCTTCGTCTTCATCTTCTCCATCTTCTTCTTCTTCTTCTACTACTACTTCTACTACAACTACTACTAGTTCTATGCCTTCTTCTTCTTCTTCTATTTATTCTTCCCCTACTTCTTCTTCTTCTTCATCTTCTTTTATCTCTTCTTCATCATCTTTTTCTTCTTCTACTTCTTCATTGTCTTCTTCTTTCTTCTTCTTCTTCTTTTTCTTCTAATTCTTCTTCTTCTTCTTCTACTTCTTCAACATCTTCTTCTTCTTCTTCTTCTTCTTCTTCTTCTTCCTCTTCCTCTTCTTCTTTTAATTCGAGTTCTACTTGATCTTCTTCTTCTTCTTCATCATCATCATCATCATCATCATCATCTTCTTCTTCTTCTTCTATTTCTACTTCTTCTTGTTCTTCTTGTTAAACTTTTTCTTCTTATTCTTCTTCTTCTCCTTCTTCTCTTTTTCTTCTTCTTTGCCATTTCTTTTTCTTCTTGTTTTTCTTCTTCTTCTTCTTCTTCTTCTTCTTTTTCTTCCTCCTCTTCTTCTTCTTCTTCTTCCTCCTCCTCCTCTGCATCATCTTCTTCATCAACTTCTTCTTTTTCTTGTTCTACTTTTCCTTCTTCTTCCTATTCATCTTCCTCTTTTTTCTTCCTCTTTTTCTTCTTCTTCTTCTTTTTCTCATTCTTTTTCTACTTCTTCTTCTTCTTTGTCTTCTTCTTCTTTTACTACTACTTCTTCTTCTTCTTTTTCTTGTTCATCTTCTTCTTCTTCTTCTTCTTCTTCTTCTTCATTTCTTCTTCCTCTTATTCTTCTTCTTCGACTTATTCATCTTCCCCTTGTTCTTCTTCTTCTTCTTCTTCTTTTTCTATTACTACTACAACCACTAGTTCTTCTCCTTCTTCCTCTTCTTCTCCTTCTACTTCTTCTTTATCTTCTTCTTTTCTTCTTCTTCTTCTTTCTCTTCGTCTTCTTATTTTTCTTCTTCTTCTTCTACTTCTTCTATCTTCTTCTTCTTCTTCTTCTTCGTTTTCTTCTCCTTCTTCTTTTTCTTCCTCTTCTTCTTCTTGTAATTCTTCCTCTTTTTCTTCTTTTACTTCATCATCATCTTCTTCTTCTTCTTCTTCTTCCACTTCTACTTCTTCTTCTTCTTCTAATTCTACTTGTTCTTCTTCTTCTTCTTCTTCTTCTTCTTCTTTTTCTTCTTCTTCTTCTTCTTCTTCTTCATCTCCTTCTTCTACTTCTTCTTTTCTATTTTCTCTTTCTTCTTCTGCTTCTTCTTCTTCTTCTTCTTCTTCTTCTCCTTCTTCTTCTTTTTCTCCTTGATCTTTTTCTTATTCTTCTTCATCTTCTTCTTCTTTATTTTCTTCTTATTCTGCTTCTTCTTTTTCTTCTTCTTCTACTACTACTTCTTCCTCTTCTTGTTCTTGTTCTTCTTCTTCTTCAACATCTTCTTCTTCTGCTTCTTCTTCTTCTTCTAATTCTTCTTCTTCTTATTCTTGTTCTTGTTGTTGTTGTTCTTCTTCTTCTACATCCTCTTCAATTTCTTCCCCTTTTTCTTCAACTTCTACTTCTTGTTCTTCTTCATCTTCTTCTTCTTCATCTTTTTCTTCCTCTTGTTCTTCTTCTTCTTCTTGTTCTTC
>JAIUJO010000703.1:55000-60000 GCA_023846275.1 Vanilla planifolia
TTCTTCGTGTTCTTGTTTTTTTTTTTCTTCGTCTTTTTATTCGCCTCCTTCTTCTTCTTGTTCTTGTTGTTGTTGTTCTTCTTCTTCTTCTTCTTCTTCTGTGTCTACATCTTCATTTTCTTCTTCTTCTTCCTCCTCCTCCTCCTCCTCCTCCTCCTCCTCCTTTTCGTCTTCTTCCTCATCTAGTTCTTTTTATTAAACATTTTCTTGTTCTTACTTTACTTCTTCCTCTTCTTAATTCCTCTTCTTCTCCTTATTCTTCTTCTTCTTCTTCTTCTTCTACTACTACTACTTCCTCTTCTTCTTCTACTTCTTCATATTCTTCTTCTTCTTCTTCTTCTTCTTCAACATTTTCTTCTACATCTTCTTCTTCTTTTATTCTTCTTCATCATCATAAACATCATCATCTTCTTCTTCTTGTTATTCTTCCACTTCTCCTTTGTCTTCTTCCTCTTCTTCTACTTCTTCTTCTTCTACTATTAATACGTCTACTACTTTTTCTTCTTTTTCTTTTCTTCCTCTCCTTCTTCTTCTTCTCCTTCTCCTCCTACTCCTTCTTCGCTTGCTTCTTCTTCTTCTTCTTTTCTACTTCTTATTCTTCTTCTTTTTCTTCTTCTTCTTCTACTTCTTCTTTTTCTACTACTACTACTACTTTTGCTTCTTCTTCGTCTTCTTCTTCTTCTTCTTTTTCTTCTTCTTCTCCTCTTCTTCTTTCTCCACCTCCTTCTTCTTCTTCTTCTCCTCCTTCTCTTTTTTCAACATCTTCTTCTTCTTTTATTCTTCTTCCTCTTCCTCTTCTTCTTCTCCTTCACCTTCTTCTTCTTCTTCTTCATATTCTTTTTCTTCTTCTTCTTTCATGTTCTTATTCTTCTTCCTCATCATCTTCTTCTTCTATCTTTTCTTCTTCTTTGTAATCTTCTTCTTCTTATTCTTCTTATTCTTCATCTTCTTTTAATTCTTCTTCTACTTCTTCTTCTACTTCTTCTTCCTCTTCTTCTTCTTCTTCTTCTTCTTCGTTTTCTTGTTGTTGTTGTTGTTGTTCTTCTTCTTCGGTATCTTCTTCTTCTTCTTCGCCTTCTTATTTTTCTTCTGTTTCATCTTCTTCATTGTCTTTCTCCTCTTCTTCTTCTTATTCTTCTTCTTCTTCTTCTTCTTCTTCTTCTTCTTCTTCTTTCTCCACCTCTTCCTTCTACTTCTTTTTCTTCTCTAACTTTTTCTGCTTCTCCTTCTCTTAATTCTTCTCCTTCTTTTACATCTTCTTTTTCTTCTTCTTCTTCTTCTATTTCTTTTTCTTCTTCTTCTTCTCTCAGCTCCTCCTCCTCCTCTTCTTCTTCCTCATCTACTT
The DNA here is from genome assembly GCA_023846275.1 of Vanilla planifolia. NCBI lineage: Eukaryota > Viridiplantae > Streptophyta > Magnoliopsida > Asparagales > Orchidaceae > Vanilla > Vanilla planifolia. The sequence goes on from JAIUJO010000703.1 coordinate 56,346, forward strand.
CTATTTCTTCTTCTACTATTTCTTTTTCTTCCTTTTCATCTTCCTCTTCCTACTTCCTCTTCTATTACTTCTTCTTCCTTATCCTCATCATCTCTTCTTCTTCTTCTTCTTCTTTCTCCTCTTCTTCTTCTTCGTCCTCCATCCCCTCTTCTTCTTCTTCTTATTCTTCTCCTTCTTCTCCTCCTCCTCCTCCACCTTTTTCTTCTTCTCCTACTCCTTCTTCTTCTTCAAGTAGTTCTTATTCTTCTTCTCCTTCATCGTCATCATCATCATCTTCTTCTTCTTCTTCTTCTTCTTCTTCTTCATCAGCTTCTTCTTCTCCTTCTTCCTCTTCTTTTTCTTCCTATTCTTCTTCTTCTTCTTCTTCTCCTCCTCCTCCTCCTCCTTCTACTTCTTCTTCTTGTTCTTATTTTTCTTATTCTTCTTTTAATTCATCATCATCATCATCATCATCATCATCTTCTTCTTCTTCTTCTTCTTCTTTTTCTTCTTCCCCTTCTTCTTCTTTTGTTCTACTTCTTCTTCTTCTTCTTCTACCTCTCCTCCTACTACTACTACTTTTTCTTCTTCTCCTCCTCCTCCTCCTTCATCTCCTCCTTCTTCGTCTTCCCTTTCTTCTTCATCTTTTTCTTCTACTTCTTCTTCTTCTTCTTCCTCTTTTTCTTCTTCTTCCTTTTCTTCATCATCTTCTTCTTCTTCTTTCTCTTCTTATTCTTCTTCCTCATCTTCTTCTTCTTCTTCCTTTTCTTCTTATTCATCTTCTTCTTCTTCTTCTTATTATTTTTCTTTTTATTCTTCATATTCTTCTAATTGTTCTTTCACTTCTTCTTCTACTTCTTATTCTTCTTCTTCTTCTTCTTCTTCCTCTTCTACTTCTTCTTCTTCTTCTTCTAATTCTACTTCTTCTTCTTCTTTATCTTTTTCATCCACTTCTTCATCATCATCTTCTTCTTCTTCTTCTTCTTCTTTTTCTTCTTCTTCATTGTCTTTCTCCTCTTTTCTTCTTCTTCTTCATCTTCTTCTTTTTCTTCTTTCTCCACCTCTTCTTCTTCTTCTTCTTCTTCTTCTAATTCCACTTCCTCTTCTTCTTCTTTATCTTTTTCTTACACTTCTTCTTCTTCTTCTTCTTCTTCTTCATTGTCTTTCTCCTCTCTTCTTCTTATTATTATTATTCATCTTCTTTTTCTTCTTTCTCCACCTCTTCTTCTTCTTCTTCAGCTTCTTTACCTACGTTTTTTGCTTCTTCTTCTTCTTTTTCATCTTCTTCTTCTTCCTCCTTCTCCTCCTCCTCATCTTCTTCCTCATCTACTTCTTTTTCTTCTTCTACTATTTCTTCTTCTTCCTTTTCTTCTTCCTCTTCTTGCTCCCTTTTCTTCTACTTCTTCTTCATCTTCTTCTTCTTCACCTTTTTCTTCTTCTTCTTATTTCTCCTCCTACTCTTCTTCTTATTATTATTATTATTATTCTTCTTCTTCTTCTTTTTTTTCTTCTTCTTCTTCTTCTTCTCCTCCTCCTTCTTCTTCTTCATCTTGTTCTTGTTCTTGTTCTTCTTCATCATCTTCTTCAACATTTTCTTCTTCTTCTTCTTCTTCTTCTTCCACTTCTTCTATTTCTTCTTCTTCTTTTTCATCTCCTTTTGCATCTCCTTGTTCTCAGGCCTCTTCTTCTTCTTTTGATACTTCTTCTTCCTCATCTAATTCTTATTCTTCATCATCATCATCTTTCTCTTCTTCATCTTCTTCTATTACTACTACTACTACTATTTTCTCTTCTTCTTCTTATTCTTTTATTCCTTCTTCTTCTTCTTTTCTTCTTCTTCTTCTTCTTCTTCTTTATCTTCTTCTTCTTCTTCATCTTTTTCTTCTTCTCCTTCTTGTACTTTTTCTACAAGAAGATGAAGAAGGAGAAGAAGAACAAGAAGAAGAAAAGGAAGAAGAAGAAGATGAAAGAGAAGAAAGAGGAGGAGGAGGAGGAGGAGGAGGAGGAGAATAAGAAGATGATGAAGGAGAAGAATAAGAGGAAGAGCACAAAGAAGAAGTAGAAGAAGAACAAGAAGGAGGAGAAGAAAAGGAAGAAGAAGAGGAAGGAGAAGTAAATGAAGAAGAAGTAAACGAAGAAGAAGAAGAAGAAGTAAAAGAAAATGGGGAGGAAAAGAAGAAGAAGAAGAAGAAGAAGATAAGGATGAAGAAGAAGATGAAAAAGAAGATGAAGATGAAGAAGAAGACGAAGAAGGTAAAGGAGAAGAAAGAAAAGAAGAATAAAAAGAGGAAGGAGTAGAAAAAGAAGAAGTAGAAGAAAAAGAAGAACAAGAACAAGAAGAAAAATAAGATGAAGAAGAAGAAGGAAAAGTGGAAGAAGAAGAAGAAGGAGAAAAGTAGAAGCGAAAGAAGAAGTAGAAGAAGAAGTAGTAGTTGAAGATGGAGACGAAGAAGGAAAAGAAGAAGAAGAACAAGAAGAAGAAGAAGAAGGCAAAGAAGAAGAAGAAGAAGAAGAAGAAAAAAAGAACAAGATGAAAAAGAAGAACGAAAAGAAGGAGAGGAAGAGAAGAAGTAGAAGAAGATGGAGAAGAAGAAGAAGAAGTAGTAGTAGAACAAGAAGTAGTAGAAGAAGAAGTAGAAGAAGAAGAAGAAGAAGATGAAGAAGTAGAAGAAGAAGAAGAAGTAGAAGTAGGAGAAAAAGAAGACGAAGAAGAAGAAAAAATTGAGGACGAAGAAAAGAAGAAGAATAAGATGAAGAAGATGTATAGAAAAGAAGAAGAACAAGCAGAAGATGAAGAGGAAGAAGAAGAGCAAGAAGAAGAAGTAGAAGAAGTGCAAGAAGAAGAAGAAGAAGAAGAAGCAGAAGAAGAAGGAGATGAAGAAGCAGAAGAAGAAAAGGAAGATGAAGAAGAAGAAAAAGTGGAATAACAAGAACAAGAAGAAGAAGAAGGAGAAGAAGAAGAAGATGATGATGATGATGATGAAGAAGAAAAAAAGAAGAAGAGAAGGAAGAGGAAGAAGAGGAAGATGTTGGGGAAGGAGATGGGAAAGTAAAAGAAGAAGAAGAATAATAACAAGAATTAAAAGAAGAAGAAGAAGAAGAAGAATGAGAAGAATGAGAAGTTGTAGAAGAAGAAGAAGAATAAAAAGAAGAAGAAATAGTAGAAGTAGAAGAAGGAGCGAAAGAAGAATGAGAAGAAGAAGAAGAAGACGAAGAGCAAGTAGAATAAGATGAAGATGATAAAGAAAAAGAAAGAGAAGAAGAAGAAGAACAAGAAGAACAAGAAGAACAAGAAGAAGAGGAAGTAGAAGAAGAAGAAGAAGAAGTAGAAGAATAAGAAGAACAAGTAAAAGAAGAACAGTAAGAAGGAGATGAAGAAGGTGAGGAAGAAGAAACAGAAGAAAAATAAGAAGAAGAAGAAGAAGAAGGAGAAGCAGAAGAAGAAGAAGAAGAAGAAGAAGAAGAAGATGAAGAAGAAGTAAAAGTAGAAGAAATAGGGGAAGAAGAAAAAGGAAATAGGGAAGAAGAAGTAGAAGAAAAACAAGAAGATGAAGAAAAAAAGAAAAAGAAGAAGGAGAAGAAGAAGAAGAAGAAGAATAAGAAGAAATAGAAGTAGTAGTAGAAGAAGAAGAATAAAAAAAAGAAAAAGAAGAAGATGATGAAGAAGAAGGAGGGG
>JAIUJO010000703.1:67500-97500 GCA_023846275.1 Vanilla planifolia
GTTTAGAGATTAAGGCATGGTTATTTAAGAATAAGTAATAAGGATTAGGGATTTCAATTAAAGATTAAAGATTATGGTTTAGAGATTAGCTATACAGATGAAGGGATTAATGATTATATATTACAGATTAGGGATTGATAGTTGAAGAAATAATTATTAAGGATTAAGGATTAGTTATAAGTTATTTAAGATTAGGGATTAAGATTTAAGGAATTAGGATTAAGGATTAGGGATTAAAGATTAGTGATTAGGGATGCAAGATTTGGGATTAGAGATTAGAGATTACGGATTAGAGATAAAGATATTAGGATTAACATTAAGAAATAGGGATTAAGATTAAGGATTTGGGATTAGTGATTAAGATTAGGGATTAGAGATTTGTGATTTAGGAGTAGAGATTAGGGATTAGGGATTATGGATTCAAATTAGGGGTTAAGGATTAGTGATTAGGTATTAGAGATTAGATTTTAGGGATTGGAGATTAGGAATTAGAGGTTAGGGTTAAAAGAATAAGAATTAGTGATTAAGATTGGATTTGTTATTATGGATTAAGGATTAGGGATTAGGGAGATGAAAGAATGAAGAAAGATGAAAGAAGAAGAAGAGGAAGAAGAAGAAGAAAAAGGAGGAGAAGAAGAAGAATAGGAAGAAAATGAGGGAGAATAAAAAGAAGGAAGAAGGAAGAAGGAAAGAGGAAGAAGGAAGAAAGAAGAAGAAAGAAGAAAGAAGAAAGAAGGAAAAAAGAAGAAAGAAGGAAGAAGAAGAAGAAGAAGGTGAAGGAGAATGAGAAGAAGGAGGAGGAGGAGGAGAAGGAGAAGGAGAAGGAGAATGAGAAGATGGAGAAAGAGAAGGAAATGGAGAAGGTTAAGGAGTAGGAGAAGGAGAAGGCGAAGGCAGAGAAGAAGGAGAAGGAGAAGGAGAAACACAAAGAGAAGGAGAAGGAGAAGAAGAAGGAGAAGGAGAAGATGAAGAGGAAGTAAAAGATGATGACGATGATGATGAAGATCAAGACGAAGAAGAAATAGAAGAAGAAGAAGAAGAAGAAGAAGAAAAAGAAGAAGAAGAGGAATAAGAAGAATAATTAAAGAAGAAGAAGAAGAAGAGGAAGAAGAGGAAAGAGAAGAAGAAAAAGAAGTGGAAGACAAAGAAGAGGAAGAAGAAGAAAAAGAAGTAGAGGAGGAGGAGGAAGAAGAGGAAGAAGAAAGAGAAGAAGAAGAAGAAGGAGAAGAAGAGGAAGATGAGGAAGAAGAGGTAGAAGAAGAAGAAGAGGAAAATAAGGAAGAAGAAGAAGAAGAGGAAGAAGAAGAAGAAGAGGAAGAAGAAGAAGAGGAAGAAGAAGAAGAAGATGAGGAAGAAGAAGAGGAAGAAGAGTTGGATTAGGGATTAAGGATTAGGGATTAGAATGTTGGGGATAAGGGATAAGTGATTAAGAAACGAGGGTTTAGGAATTAAGGATTAGGGAATACAAATTATAGATTAAGGATGAATGGATTAAGGATTAGAGATTAGGTATTAGGGATTAAGAATTAAGGATAAAGGATTCGGTGGAAAGGACTTGGTGTTAGGCATTAGGGTTAAGGATTAGAGATTAGGGATTAGTAATTAAAGATTAGTGTTTAGGGATTAAGGATTATAGATTAAAGAATAAGGATTAGTTGAATGAGTAATATGAATTAGAGATTAAGGATGAAGAATTTGTGATTAGGGAAGAAAGGATTATTGATTAAGGATTAAGGATTAAGGATTAATTATTAAAGATTAGGAATTTAAGATTATAGATTGCAAATCAGGGAATACGGATTATGGATTAGAGATTAGTGATTACAAATTTAGGATTAAGGAATAGGTATTAAAGATTAGGGATTAGGGCTTAGAGATTATAGTTTAAGGATTAAGAATTATGCATTATAGATTATGGATTAGGGATTAGGTTTAGGGATTAGAATTTTAGGATTGGAGATTAGGGATTAAAGGTTAGGGTCTAAATATTAAGGATTAGAGATTAAGGATGGATTAGTGATTATGGATTACAAATTAAGGATTAGGGATTAGGGATTACGAAGATGGAAGAAGGAAGAAGGAGGATGAAAGGAGGAAGAAAGGAGAAGAAAAAGTGGGGGAAGAAGAAGAGGAAAAAGAAGAAGAAGAAGAAGAAAAGGAAGAAGAAGGGGGAGAATAAAAAAGAAGGAAAAGGGAAGAAGTAAGGAGGAAAGAGAAAGAATGATGGAAGAAGAAGAAATAAGGAAGAAGGAAGAAGGAAGAAGAAGAAGGAGAAGAAGAAGGAGAAGGAGGATGAGGAGGAGGAGGAGGAGGAGAAGGAGAAGTAGAAGGAGATGGAGAAGGAGGTAAAAGAGATGGAGAAGGAGTTGCAGAAGGAGAAGGAGAAAGAGAAGGTGAAGGAGAAAGATAAGGAGAAGAAGAAAGATAAAGAGAAATGGAAAGAGAAGAAGAAAGAGAAAGAAATGAAGAAAAAGAAGAAGGAGATGATGAAGAAGAAGAAGAAATAAAAGTAGAAGACGAAGAAAAAGAAGAAGAAGAGGAATAAGAAGAGGAAGAAGAAAGAGAGAGGTACTAGGAACTAGGGATTAGAGAATACAGATTATGGCTTAAGGAGGAAAGGATTGGGAATTATAGATTAGGTATTTTTGGATTAGGGATTAGTGATTTAAGAGGGATGGATTAGGTATTAGGCATTAGAGATTAGGGATTGGGGATTATGGATTAGAAATTAAGGAGTTATGGACTAGCAATTGTGGATTAAGGTTTAATGATTAAGGATTATTTATTAAGGAGTCAGGATTAGGGAGAAAGGACTAAAGATTTGGGATTGAGGTTGAAAGGATTAATGATTTAATGGATTAATTATTAAAGATTAATTATTTTGGATTAGGGAATACATTTTTGGGAATAAGGATTATGGATTAGAAATTAGTGATTAAAAATTTTGGAATAAGGAATAGGTATTATAGATTAGGGGTTTGGGCTTAGAGATTAAGGGATTAAGATTAGGATTAGATATAGGATTAGAGATTTGGGATTAGGGATTAGAGATTAAGGATTAGGGATTAAGGACTAGAGATTAAACATTAAGAATTATGGGTTATTGATTTAGAATTAGTTATTAGAGATTAGAAATTAAGAAAAAAAAGAAGAAGAGGATAAGGAAGAAGAAAAGGAAAAAGAAGAAGAAGAAAAAGAAGAAGAAAAGGAAGAACAAATAGAAGGAAGAAAGAAGAAAGAAGAAGGAAGAATGAATAAGAAAGGAGGAAGAAGGAAGGAGGAAGGAAAAAGTGGGAAAGAAGAAGAAAGAACAAATAAGAAAGAAGAAAGAAGTTGAAGTAGAAGTAGAAGAAGAAGAAGAAGAACGAGAAGGATGAGGACAAGGAAAAGAAAGAGGAGGAGGAGAAAAAGGAGATGAATAATGAGAAGAAGAAAGAGAAGGAGATTTATAAGGAGATGTAGAAGAATAAAAAGAAGGAGAAGGAGATAGAGAAGGGGAAGTTGAAAGATAGGGAGAAGGAGATGGAGAAGAAGAAAAAGAAGGAGAAGAAGAAGAAGAAGAAGTGGAAGAGGAGGAGGAAGAAGAATTACAAGAAAAGATGAAAATGTAGAAAAGAAGGAGAGAAAGAAGAAGAAGAAGAGGAAGAAAAAGAAGAACAGGAAGAAGAAACAAAAGAAGAAGAAAAAGAGGAAGATGATGAAGAAGAAGAAAAAGAAGATGAGGAAGAAGAAGATGAAGAGAAGAAGTAGAAGAAGAGAAAGAAGAAGAAGAAAAATAAGAAGAGAAAGAGGAGGATGAAGAAGAAGTAGAAGTGGAAGAAGAGTAAGATGAGGAGGAAGAAGAAGAACATGATGATGAAGAAGAAGAAGAAGAAGAAGAGAAAAAAGAGATGGATTATGGATTATGGATTAAAGGTTAGGGGTAATTAATGAGGGGTTAAGTAAGAAGGGATATTTGATTACAACTTAGAGATTAAGCGTTAAGGATTACTGATTGGGATTATAGATTAGAGATTAGGGATTATCAATTACGGATTAGAGATTAGGGTATAAGGATTAAGGATTAGGGATTAAGGAGTAAGGATTATGGAATAAGTAATAAGGATAAATGATTAAGGATTAGGGACTAGGAAATAAGGTTAAGGATTACTAAAGAATGGATAAATGATTAGGGATTAGAGATTAGTGATTATGGATTAAGAGATTATTTATCAAGTATTAGGGATTAGGGATTAGGCATTTAGGATTTTGGATTACTAATTAGGGACTAAGGATTAGAGATTGGTAATTAGGGATTTTAGATTCAAGATTATAGATTAAAGATTAAGGATTAGGGATTAAATGATTATGATTAGGGATTAAGGATTAGAGATTAGAGATTAAGGATTAGATATAATTAATTAGAGATTATGGATTAAGGATTAAGGTTTACATGTTAGGATTAGGGTTTAGGGATTAGAGATTAGGGATTGGAGATTAGGGATTAACGATTAGGTATTATGGATTACGGATGGATTAGGTATTAAAGATTAAAGTTAGGGATTAGGGATTAGGGATTAGTAATTTTGGTGGTATTGATTAGGGATTATAGAGGGATTAGGGATTAGGGATTAGGGATTAGGTAGTGAGGGATTAACGGGTAAGGATTAGGGAATAATGATTAATGTTTACGAGGAAGAAGATGGAGAAGAAGAAGAAGAAGAAAAAGAAGAAGAAGACGAAGAAGAAGAAGAATAAGAAGATGATAAAGGACAACAAAGAGAAAAAGAAGAACAAGAAGAAGAAGAACAAGAAGAAAATAAAGAAGAAGAAGATAAAGAAGAAGAAGAAGAAGAAGAAAAGAAGAAGAAAAGAAGAAGAAGAAAAAGTAGAAGAGAAGAATAAGAAGAGGAAGAAGGAGAAGAATAATAATAAAGAGAAGAAGTAGATGAAGAAGAAAAAGAAGAAGAAGACGAAGAAGAAGAAAAAGAAGAAGAAGAACAAGAACAAGAAGTGGAAGAAGAAGAAGAAGAAGAAGGAGAAGTAGAAGAGTAGAAAAAAGAAGAAGAAGAAGATGAAGAAGTTAAAGAAGAAGAAGAAGAAGAAGAAGAAGAGGAAGATGATAAGGAAGAAGAAGAAGAAGAAGAAGAAGAGAAGATTAAGAGGAAGAAGAAGAAGAGGAAGATTAAGAAAAAGAAGAAGAAGAAAAATAAGAACAAGAGCAAAACAAGAAGAAGAAGAAGAAGAAGAAGAAGAAATTGAAGAAGAGAAGAAGAAGGAGAAGAAAAAGAGGAAGATGAAGAAGAATAAATAGAAGATGAAAAAGAAGAGGAAGAAGAAGGAGAAGAAGAAGGAGAAGAAGAAGAAGAAGAAGAAAAAGAAGAAAAAAAACTTGAGGTAGAAGAAGAGGAATATGATGAAAGAGAAGAAGAAGAGGAAGAAGAAGAAAAAGAAGAAGAAGAAGAAGAAGAGGTAAAAGTTGAAGAGAAAGAAGGTAAAGACATTTTAGAAGAAGAAGAAGAAAAAGAAGAGGAAGAAGAAGTGAATAAGAACGAGAAGAAGTGGAAGAACAAGAAGAAGAAGAAGTAGAAAAAATTAATCAAGAAGAAGAAGAAGAAGAGGAAGAAGTAGAAGGCAAAGATGAGGAAGATGAAAAGGAAGAGAAAGAAGAAAAAGAAGAAGAAGAAAAGGAACAATAATAAGTTGAAAAAGAAGAAGAAGAAAAGATGGGTTAGGGATTTGAGATTTAGCAATTATAGATTAGGGTTTAGCGATTATGGATTTCGGATTAAGGAGTGGGGATTAGGGAATAAACAATAGAGTTTAGGGATTAGGGATTAAGGATTAAGGATTAGGGATTAGGGATTAGGGATTATGGATTAAGGATAATGGGGTTAGTGATTAGACATTAAAGATTAAGGATGAAAAATTAAGGTATAAGTTATTAAAGATTAAGAATTAGAGATTAGGGATTTATTATTCGGGATTAAGTATTAAGGAATAAGGATTAGGGATTAAGTGTTAGAGATAAAGTGAGAGATTAGTGATGCAGAATTCAAGATTAGAGATTTGAGATTAAGGATTAGAGATTAAGTGATTAGGATTAGCATTAAAGATTAAGGATTAGGGATTAGTGATTAAAGATTAGAGATTAGGGATTAGAGACTAAGGACTAAGAATTATGGTATATAGATTAAAGATGAGGTATTAAGGATTAGGTATTAGGATTTGTGTTTAGGGATTTGAGATTAGAATTTACAGGTTTGGAATTATGGATAAAAGATTAGAAATTGTGAATGGATTAATAATTAAGGATTAAGAATTAGGGATTTGAGAGAAGAAAGAAGGAATAAAGAAGAAAGAAGGAAGGGGAAATAAGAAGAAAGAAAGCAGAAGAATAAGAGGAGGATGAAGAAGAGGAAAAAGAAGAAGAATAAGAAAAGGAAGTAGAAGAAGAAAAATTTAAAACAAGGCTGAAGGAAGATGGAAGAAGGAAGAAGGAAGGAGGAAGGTAGAAGAAAGGAGGAAGGTAGAAGAAAGAAGGAAGAAGACGAAGAAGAAAAAGCAGAAGGAGAAGGAGGAGGAGAAGGATAAGGAGGATGAGGAGAAGGAGAAGGAGAAGGAGAAGGAGAAGGTGAAGAAGTAGGAGAAAGAAATAGAGAAGGAGAAGAAGAAGGAGAAAGAGAAAGACAAAGAGAAGGAGAAGGAGAATAAGAAGAAAAAAAAGAAGAAAAAGAAGAAGAAGAAGAAGAAGAAGAAGAAGTAGAAAAAGATGAAAAAAAGGAATAAGAAGAACAGGAAAAGAAGGAGAAGAAGAAGATGTTATGGAGAGAGAAGAAGAGGAAAACAAAGAAGAAGAAGAAGTAGAAGTAGAAGAAGAAGAATAAAAAAGAAGAGGAAGAAGAAGAAGAAGAAGAAAAGGAAGAAGAAGAAGAACAACAACAAGAGGAAGAGGAAGAAGACATAGCTTAGTGACTCTTGATTAGGGGTTAGGGATTAAGAATTTAGGAATAAAGGATTAGAGTTTAGGTATTAGGGAATATGGATAAAAGATTAATGAAGGATTGATTAAGGATTAAGGATAAGGGATTAGGGATTTAGGAGTTAACAATTAAGGATTCAAGTTTAGGGATTAATGATTAAAGATTAGGGTGTGAAGTTACAAAATAAGTAATAGGTATTATGGATTAGAGATTAGGGATTAACATTTTTGGATTAAGGATTAGGGATTAGAGATGAAGAGATTAATTATTAAGGATTAGAGATTAGGTATTAAGAATTAAGTGATTAATTATTAAGGATTATAGATTTAGGATTAAGGATTATACATTAGGGATTAAGAAATATGGATTAAGGATTAGGGATTAGAGATTATTGATTAGAGTTCTAGGATTTAGGATTAGATATTAGAGATAAGGGATTAGAGATTAACAGATTAAGATTACCTTTAGAGATTAATGATTAGGGATTAACGATTAAGGATTTGTGAATAAGAATTATTGATTAGGGATGAGAGATTAAGCATTAGGGATTATGGAGTATAGATTAGGGATTAGGGTTTAAGTATTTGTCGTTAGATTTTAGGGATTAAAGATTAAGAATTATAGGTTAGGGGTCAAAGATTAGGGATTGGAGATTAGGGATAGATGAATGATTAGAGATTAAAGATTAGGGATTAGGGATTAAAGCTTAGAGATTAGGGATTAGAGATTAGGGAGAAGGAAGAAAGAGGAAGGAAGAAGAAAGAAAGAAGAAGAAAGGAAGAAGAGGTAGTGGAGCAAAAGAAGAGGAAGAAGACGAAGAAGAAGAAGAAGAATAAAAAGAAGTAGAGGAAGCATAAAAAAAAAGGAAGAACAACGAAGGAGGAAGGAAGGAGAAAGAAGGAAGAAGGAAGAAGAAGGAAAAAAGAAGAAAGTGGAAAGAATAAAGAAGCAAGTAGAGAGAAGGAAGAAGAAGAAGAAGAAGAAGAAGAAAGAGAAGGATAAGGGGGATGAGAAGGAGGAGAAGGAGAAAGAGAAGGAGATAGAGAAGGAGAAGAAGAAAGAGAAAGAGAAGAAGAAAGAGAAAGAGAAAGACAAATAGAAGGAGAAGGAGAAGAAAAAGAGAAGCTAAAGAAGAAGTAGAAGAAGAAGAAAGAGAATGAGAAATAGAAGGACAAGAAGAAAAAGAAGAAAAAGAGGAGGAAGAGAAATAAGAAGAACATGAAAACAAGAAAGAGTAGAAGAAGAAGAAGAAGAAGAAGAAGAAGAAGAAAAAGAAATGGAAGAAGAAGAAGAAAAGAAAGAAGAAGAAGAAGAAGAAGTTGAAGAAGAAGCAGGAGAACAAGTGGAACAAGAAGAAGAGGAAGAAGAAGAGAAAGATGAGGAGGAAGAGGAAGAAGAAGAAGAAAATAAGGAAGAAGAAGAAGAGAAAAAAGAAGAAGAAGAAGAAAAATAAGAAGAGAAAGAAAAAGAAAAGGAAGAGGAAGAAGAAATGGATTAGAGATTAAATGTTAAGTGTTAGAGATTAGGGATTAAAAATGGAAGGAATAGTGATTAAGGATTAGGGAATACAGATTATAGATTTAGGAGGAGCAGATTAGGGATTAGAGATTAGGTATTAGGTATTAAAGATTTAGGATTAGGGAGGGAGGCATTAGGTATTAGGAAATAGGGATTAGGAGTTAGAGACTATGGATTAGCAATTAAGAATTATGGTTTAGGGACTAAGGGTTATGTATTAAGGAGTAGGGATTTGGGAATAAGTAATAGGAATTAGGGATTAAGTATTAAGGAATATGCGTTTGGGATGAAAAGATTAATGACTACGGATTAGAGATTAAGTGATTAAGAATAGGATTAAGGATTATAGATTAGGGATTATAGATTAAGGATTATAGATTAAGGATTGGCTATAAGTGAGTGGAGATTAGGGATTAGAGATTATGGATTATAGATTATAGATTACAGATTAAGGATTATGGATAGAATATTAGGGATTAGGGTTTAGGTATTAGGGATTGGGGATTAAAGATTAAAGATTAAAGATTAAGGATTAGGCATTAAGGATTATGGATGGATTAGGGATTAAAGATTAGAGATTAAGGATTAAGGATTAGAGATTAGGATGGAATTGATTAGAGATTATAGATTAGGGATTAGAGATTAAGTACAGAAGGATTAAGAAGTAAGGATTAATGAATAGGGATTAAAGTTTACAAAGAATAAAAAGAAGAAGACAAAGAAGAATAAGAAGAAAATAAGGTGAACAACAAGAAGAAGAAGAAGGAGAGGAGATGAACAAGAAGTAAGAGAAGAAGAAGAAGAAGAAGAAGAGGAAGAAAAAAAGGAAGAAGAAGAGGAGGAAGAAGAACAAGAAGAAGAAGGAGAAGGAGAAGAAGAGGTGTAGGAATAGAAGAAGAAGAAGAAATGGTTAATGAAGTAGAAGAAGAAGAAGGAGAAGGAGAAGAAGAAGAAGAAGAAAAAGAGGAAGATGAAAAGGAAAAAAAGCAACTAAAAGAAGAGGAGGAAGAAGAAGACGATGATGAAGAAGAACAAGGAGAAGAGCAGATTAAAAAGAAGTCGAAGAAGAAGAAGAAAAAAAAGAAGAAGTGGAATAAAAGAAGAAGAACAAGAAGAAGAAGAAAAAGGTGAAGTAAAACAACAACAACAATGACGAAGAAATATAAAAGGAAGAAGAAGGAGAAGGAGAAGGAGAACGGGAAGGAGAAGGAGATGGAGAAGGAGAAGGAGAGGGAGAAGGAGAAGATAATGTAGTTGGACAAGGAGAAGGAGAAGGAGATGAAGAAGGAGAAGGGTAAAGAAAAAGAGGATGAGAAGGAGAAGAAGAAGAAGAAGAAAAAGAAGAAGAATAACAAATAGAAGAAGAAGAAGAAGAAGAAGAAGAAGAAGAAAAAGTTGAAAAAGAAGGAAAAGAAAAAGAAGAGAAAGAAGAAAAGGAATATGAAGAACAAGAAAAGAAGAAGGACAAGTAGAAGAGGAATAAGATGATGAGGAAGAAGAAGAAGAAGAAGAAGAAGAAGAAGAAGAAAAAAAAGATGAGAAGGGTGACAAAGAAGAAGAAGAAGAAGTAGAGGAAAAAGAGGAAGATCTGGAAGAAGAGAAAGAAGAAGAAGAAGAAGAGGAAATAGGGATGAATTAGGGATCAACAATTAAGGGTTAGGGATTAACTAATGAAGGCTTAGAGATTAGGCATGAAGGAATATGCATTAAAGATAAGGGAGAGCCTGATTAGGGATTAGGTGTTAATGATTTGGTAGTTCACAATTAGAGATTCAAGCTTAAGGATTAAGGAGTATCGATTTGGGAGTAAGTAATTAGGATTAAGGATTAGAGATTAGAGATTAAGGATTATAGATTAGGGATTAAGGATGAAGAGGTTAATGATTAGGTATTATATTTTAGGGATTGAGAGTTAAGAGATTAATTATTAAGGGATTAATTATTAAGGATTAGGGATTTAGAATTATGGTTTAGGGATTAAGATTAGGGATTAAGGAGGAAAATATTAGAGATTAGGTGTTAGGGATTAAAAGGAAAGGATTTAGGGTTAATGATTAGGGATTAGGAGTTAAAGATTAGGGGATTAAAGATTAAGGAGGGAGGATAAAGGATTAGGTATTAAAGATTAAGGATTAGAGATTAATTATTAGGTATTAGGCATTATGGATAAACATTTAAGGAATAGGGTTTATAAATTAAGGATTATGGATTAAAGAGTTGGGATTGATGAATAAGTAAAAGAGATTTGGGATTAAGGATTTGGAATTAGGGATTAAAGATAAAGAGATTAATGATTAGGGATTAGGGACATAGGATTAAGGGATTAATTATTAAGGATTTTGGATTAGGGATTTAAAATTAGGGATTATGGATAAAGGAATTGGTATTAGAAAATAATGATTAGAGATTAGTGATTAGGGATTTGTGATTTAGGATTAATGCTTAAAGATTATTGATTAAAGATTAGAGATTAAGGATTAAGAAGGAAGGGATTAAGTGTTAAGGATTAAGGAGTATTGATTAATGATTAAGGATTTAGGATTATGGTTTAGCATTAAGGATTAAGGTTTTTGGGAATAAGGATTAGGGATTAAAGAGCTTTCGTTATGGAATAAGTAAAAAGGATTAGGGATTAAGGATGTTAGATTAAGAGATTAACTGCTAAGGACTACAAATTAGGGATTTAGAATTAGGGATTATGGATTAGAGAATAGGGATAATGGAACAGGGATTAGGGATTAAGGTTTAGAGATTAGTAATTAAGGATTTAGGATTTAAGAGTCAAGATTAAAGAATAGTGATTAGAGATTAGGGATTAGAGATTAAATGATTATAATTTGGATTATGGTTAAGGGATCACAGATTAAGGATTAGTGATTATGGATTAAGGATTAGATATTAAGAACGCAAGGATTAGGATTAAACATTAGGGATAAAGGATTATGTATTAGGGATTAGAGATTAAGGATTTTTGACATGGGTTGATGGATTAGTAATCAAGTATTAGAGTTTATGGATTAGGGATAGGAGATTAGGAAGTTTGGATTAGGAAACAAGGAGTAGGGATAAGGATTAATCATTAGGGATTAGGAATTAGAGATTAGGGATTACGCACTAGGGATTAAGGAAGAAAAAAAGGAAAAAAAAGCAGAAGAAGAAGAAGAAAAAGAAGAAGAAGAATAAGAATAAGAAGAGGAAAAGTAGAAGAAGAAGAAGAAAAAGAAGAAGTGCAAGAAGAAGAAGAAGAGAAAGTAGAAGAAGAAGATGAAGGGGGAGAAGAAGAAGATGATGAAGAAAGAGAAGAGGAAAAAGTAGAAAGAGAAAAGATGGAAGAAGAAGAAGAGGAAGATGAAGAATAAGAATAATAATAATAATTAGTGGTAGAAGAGAATGAAATGGAAGAAGAAGACCAAGAAGAAGAAGAGAAAGAAGAAGAAGAAGAAGAGGAAGAGGAAGAAGAAGAAGAAGAAGAAGAAGAGGAAGAGGAGCAAGAAGAAAAAGAAAAAGAAGGCAAAGAAGAAGTAGTAGTAGTAGTAGAAGAAGAAGAAGAAGAGGAAGAAGAAGAAGTGGAAGGATAAGAAGAAGATAAAGAAGAAGAAGAAGAAGAAGAAGAGCAAGAAAAAGAACAAGAAGAAGATGATGAAGAAGAGGAAGAGGAAGAGGAAGAGGAAGAAGTAGAAGAAGTAGAAAAAGAAGAAGAAGAGGAAGAGAAAGAAGTTGAAGAAGAAGAAAAATAAGAGGAAGAAGAATAAGAAGATGAAGAAGATGGAGAAGAGGAAGAAGAAGATGAGGAAGAAGAAGAAGGAAAAGAGTAAGAAGAAGAAAGAGAAGAAGGTGAGGAATTAGAAGAAGAAGGAAAAGAAGAAGAAGAGGAAGAAGACGAAGAAGAAGAGGAAGATGAAGAGGAGAAAGAAGAAGAAGAAGAAGAAGAAGAAGAAGAAGAAGAGGAAGCAGAATATCAGAAGAAGAAGAAGAAGAATAAGAAGAAGAGAAGAAGAAAAAGATGATGAAGAAGAGGAAGAAGAAGAAGAAGAAGAAGAAGAAGAAATAGAATAAGTAGAAGAAGAAGAAGAAGAAGAAAAAGAAGAAGAAGAAGAAGGAGAAATACAAGGGGAAGAAGAAGAAGAAGAAGATGAAGAAAGAGATGAAGAAGATAAACAGGAACAAGAAGATAAAGAAGAGGAACTAAAAAACATGAAGAAGAAGAAGAAGAAGAGGAAGAAGAAGACGAAGAAGAAGAAGAAGAAGAAGAAGAAGAAGAAAAGGCAAAAGAAGAAGAGGAAGAAGAAGAAGTTAATGATGAAGAAGAAGAAGAAAAGTGGAAGAAGAACAAGAAGAAGAGGAAGAAGAAGAAGAAGAAGAAGAGAGAAGAAGAAGAAAAAAAAGAGGAAGAAGAAGGTGAGGAAGAAGATGAAGAAGAAGAAGAAGAAGATGAGGAAGAAGAAGAGGAAAAAGAAGAGGAGGAAGAAGAAGAAGTAGAAAAAGAAGAGGAAGAAGAGACATATTAAGATTTAATGGTTAAGGATTAAGAATTAGGGGTTATAGATTAAGGAAGGAAGGATTAGGGATTAGGGATAAAGGAATATGGATTTGGGAGGAAAGGATTAAGGATTAGGTGTTAGAGGTTAGAGATTATGGATTTTGGAGTTAATAATTAGGGATTACTGTTTAAGGATTAAGGATTAAGAGTTAAGGATTAAGGAGTAAAGAATAAGGAATAAGTAATTAGGATTAGGGATTAAGGATTTGTGATTAAGATTATAGATTTTAGGTTAGGGGTGAAGAGATTAATGATTAGCGATTAGAGATTAGGAATTAGGAAGGATTAAAGATTAGAGATTAAGGATTTAGGATTAGGGATTAGGAACTAGGGATTAGGGATTAGAGATTAAGGATTAGAGATTAGGAATGCAAGATTTAGGATTAGGGATTAAGGATTAAGGATTTTAGATTAAGGGAATCGAATTAGGATTAAAGACAAAGGATTAGGGTTTTGGGATTAATTTTTAGTGATTAATGATTAAGGATTAGGGAATAGAGATTACGGTTTAGGGATTAGAAATTAGGGATTAAGGATTACAAATTATAGATTAGGGATTAGAGATTTGGTATTAGAGATTAGAGTATTGTGATTAGAGATTAGGATTAGGGATTTGTTGTTAGAGATTAAAGATTAGGGTTTAGAGAATAGGGATGGATTAGAGATTAAGCATAAGAGATTAAGGAAAAAGAAGAAAGAAGAAAAAAAAGGAAGAAAGAAGAATGGAGAAGGAAGAAGGAAGAAGGAAGAAGGAAGAAAGAAGAAGAAAAAGAGGAAGAAGAAGAGGAAGAGGAAGAATAAAGAAGAAAAAAGAAAGAAGAACGAAGAAGGAAGAAAGAAGAAGGAAGAAGGAAGAAAGAAGGAGGTAGGAAGAAAGAAAATGGAAGATAGAAGAAGAATGATGAAAGAGAAAAGTAGAAAGAAGAAATAAGAAAGGAAAAAGAAGAAATGAGCAAGAAACAGAACAAGAAGAAAGAGAAGGAAAGGAGAAGGAGGACGAAGACAAGGAGGAGGAGAAGGAGAAGAAGAAGAAGATGGAATGGAAAAGGTTAAGGAGATGGAGAAGACGAAGGAGAAGGAGAAGGAGAAGGAGAAGGAGATGAAGTAGAAGGAGAAAGAGGAGGAGGAGAAGGAGAAATGCCAAGAGAAGGAGAAGAAGAAGGAGAAGGAGAAGTAGTAGTAGAAGAAGAAGAAACAAAAAAAGAAATAGATTAATAATAATAATAATAATAATAATAATAATAATAATAATAATAATAATAATAATAATAATAATAATAATAATAATAATAAGAGGAAGAGGAAGAAGAAGAAGAAGAAGAAGAAGAAGAAGCAGAAAAAGAAGAAGAAGAAGAAGGAGAAGAAGAAGAGGATGAAGAAGAAGAAGAAAAGGAAGAAGAAGAAGAAGAAGGAGGAGGAGGAGAAGAGGAGGAGGAAGAAGAAGAAGAAGAAGACGAAGAAGAAGATGAGGGAGAAGAAGAAGAAGAAGAAAAACATGAGGAAGAAGAGAAGAAGAAGAAGAGGAGGAAGAAGAAGAAGAAGAAGAAGAGGGAGAGGAAGTGAAAAAAGAAGAAGAAGAAGGGAACAAAGTGATGGATTTCAGATTAGGGATTAGGGTTTAGAGATTAAGGAGAGGGATTATGGATTGATTAAGTGTTGAGGATTAAGGATTAAGGTTTGAGTAATATAGATTAACAACTATGTATTAGGGTTTAGGGATTAAGAATTAGAGATTATATAGTAGAGATTCTAAAAAAGAAATAGGGATTAAGGATTAAAGATTATGAATTTAGGATTAAGGATGAATAGATTAATGACTAGGGATTATGGATTTAGAGTTTAGGGATTAATTACTAAGGATTATGGAATAAGGATTTAAGATTATGGATTACTGATTAAGGAATAAGTATTAAGGATTAGAGATCAGTGATTAGGGATACGAAATTTAGCGTTAGGGAGTTTAAATTAGGGATTAGATATTATACAATTATAACTAGGATTAGGGTTTAAGGATTAGGGATTAAGGATTAAGAATTAGGGATTAGGGATTAAGGTTTAAGGATTAGGGATCAAGGATTATGGATCAGACAATAGAGATTAGATATTTGGTATTTGGATTAAGGAATAAAAATTTAGGATTATGGATTAAAGATTAGAGATTAAGGTTTAAGATTAGGGATTAAGGATTATAGATTAAGGATCGATTAGGTATTAGGTATTAGAGATTAGGGATTGGTGATTAGGAATTTTTTATTATGGATTTTTGAGAGATGGATTAGGCATTATTGATTTTGGAATGAGAGATTAGGGAGGGAGGGATTAAGGAGTAGGGCATAGGGAAAGGGCTTAAGGATTATAAAAAAGGAGAAGTACAAGAAGATGGTGAAGAAGAAGAAGAATAAGAATAAGAAGAAAAAGAAGAAGAAGAAGAGGAAGAAGAGGAGGAAGAAGAGGAAGAAGAAGAAGAGGAAGAGGAAGAGAAAGAAGAAGAAGAAAGAAGGAAGATGGAAGAAGAAAAAAGAAAGATGAAATAAGAAAGAAGAAAGAAGAAAGAAAAAGATGAAAGAAGAAAGAACAAGGAGGAAAGAAAAAGGAAGAAGGAAGAAAGAAGAAGGGAGATGGATCACGGAAGAAGGCAGAAGTAAGAAGTAAGAAGGAAGTAGGAAGGAAGTAGGAAGAACGAGGAAGGAAGAACGAAGAAGGAAGAAGAAATAAGATATAAGAAAAAAGAAAGAAGAAAGAAGAAGAAGAAAAAGAAGAGGAAGAAGAAGAAGAAGAAGGTGAAGGAGAAGGAAAAAGAGGAGGAGAAGGGGGAGGAGTAGGTGAAGAAGTAGAAGAAGGAGAAAGTGAAGGAGAAGGAGTGGGAAATGGAGAAGAAGGAGATGAAGAAGAAGAAGAAGAGAAAGGAGCGGAAGAAGACAAAGAGCAAGAAGAGGAAGAGTAAGAAGAAGAAGAAGAAGAATTAGTAGTACTAGAAGAAGCATACGAAGAAGAAGAAGAAGAAGAAGAAGAAGAAGTAGAAGAAGAAGAAGTGCAAGAAGGAGGAGAAGAAGAAAAAGAATTAGAATAAAAAGAAGAAGAAGATGTAGTAGTAGAAGAAGAAGAAGTAGAGGAAGAAGTAGAAGTACAAGAAGAAGAAGAAGAAGAACTAGAAGAAGAAGAAGAAGAAGAAGAAGAAGAAGAAGAGCTAGAAGAAGAAGAAGAAGAAGAAGAAGAGCTAGAAGAAGAAGAAGAAGAAGAAGAAGAGGTTGAAGAATAAAAAGAAGAAGAAGAAGAGGTTGAAGAATAGAAAGAAGAAGAAGAAGAAGAAGAAGAAGAAGAAGTAAAAGAAGAATTTTATTAAGAAGAAGGAGGAGGAGAAGAAGAAGAAGAAGAAGAAGAAAAAGAAGAAGAAGAAAAGTAAGAAGAAGAAGAAAAAAAGAAGACGGGGAAAAAGAAGAAGATGATGAGAAAGAAGAGGAAGAAGAATAAGAAGAAGAAGAAGATGGGCAAGTAGTAGTAGCAGAAGAAGAAGAAGAATAGAAGGAGAAGGGGAAGGAGGAAGAGAAGGAGGAGTGGAAGAGAAGGAGGAGAAGGAGGAAGAGAAGGAGAATGTGAAGGAGAAGCAGAAAAGGATGGAGAAGCAGAAGAAGAGGAAGAAGAACAAGACGTAGAAGAAGAAGAAAAAGAAGATAAAGAAGAATGGGTTTAAGAAGAAGAATAAGTGGAAAAAGAAGAAGAAGAAAATAGGAAGAAAGATGAAAAAAGAGAAAGGAAGAAAGAAGAAAGATAGAAGAAGCAAAGAAGAAAGTAGAAGGAAGAGAAGGCGAAGGACAAGGATAAGGAGAAGCAAAAGAGGAAGGAGAACGAGAAGGAGAAGAATAAGAGCAAAAAGATGAAGTAGAAGTAATCGGAGAAGAAAAAGAGGAAGAAGAAGAAAAGAAGAAGAAGAAGAAGAAGAAGAAGAAGAAGAAGAAGAAGAAGAAGAAGAAGATAAAGAAGAAGAAGAAGAGGTAGAAGAAGAAGAACAAGTAAAAGAAGAATTAGAAGAAGAAGAAGAAGAAGTAGAAGAAGAAAAATGAGAAGGAGAAAAAGTAAAAGATGAAGATGAAGAAGCAAAAGAAGAAAAGAAAGAGAAAGAGGAAAATGAAGTAGAAGAAGAAGAAGAAGAGGAAAATGAGGTAGAAGAAGAAGAAGAAGAGGAAAAAGAAGAAGAAGAAGAAGAAGTAGAAGAAGAAGAGAATAAGAAGAAAAAGAAGTACAAGAATCAAAAGGAGATGAAGAAGTTGAAGAAGCAGAAGCAGAGGAAGAAAAAATGGATGAGGAAGAAGAAGAACAGGAAGAGGAGGATGAGGAAGAAGAAGAGGAAGAAGGCAAAGAAAAAGAAGTAAAGGAAAAAGTAGAAAAAAAGAAAATAAGGATGAAGATGAAGTGGAAGAAGGGGAAGATGTGGAAGAAGTGCAAGAAGAAGAAGAAGAAGTTGAAGAAGAAGAAGAAGAGGAAGTACAAGAAGTAGAAGAAGCATTGGAAGAAGAAGAAGAAGAGGTGGAAGAAAAAGCAGAAGAAGTAGATGAATAGGATGAAGAAGATGAAGAAGAGGAAGATGAAGGAGAAGAAAGGGAGAAGAAGTGGAAGAAAAAGAAGAAGAAGAAGAAGAAAGGGAAGAAGAGGAAGAAGATGAAGAAGAAGGACAAGAAGAAGAAGAATTAGAAGAAGTAGTAGAAAAATAAGAAGTGAAAAAGGAAAAAGAGGAGGAGGAAGAAGAAGACGAGGAATAAGGAGAAGAGGAGGACGACAAAGAAAAATAGTAAGAAAAGCAAGAAGAAGAATAAGAAGAAGAAATAAAAGAAGAAGAGGAAGAAGAAGAAGATGTAGAAGAAGAATAAGAAGATAGATTATAGATTAGTGACGAGGGCATAAGGACTAGGTAGGAAATAGGTAATAGGGGTTGGGATTATTTATTAGAGAGGGAGAGATTCAGGATCATGAATCAGGGGTTAAGGATTAAGAATTATGAATTAGAGATTAGTAATTAGGGTTAGAGTTTAGGGATTAGGGATAAGCGAATATGGATTTGGGAATATATACTAAAAATAAGGGATTAGGGTTAAGTATTAAGGATTAAAGATTAAGGATTAGATTAGTGATTAAGTATTAGAGATTAGGGTTTAAGCACTAGGGACTAAGAACTATGAATTAGGGATTTAAGATTAAAGATTTAGGATTAGGAATTCAAGATAAAGTATTAGAGATTAGGGAATAGGGATTAGGGATTAGTGTTATGGATTAGAGTTTAAGACAAGGATTAAGGATTAGTAATTAAAGATTAGGGATTAGGTTTTAAAGAATATGGATTAGGAATAACGCATTAGGTATATAGTTTTAAAGATTAGTGATTAAAGATTAGGGATGGATTAAATATTAAGGATTCAGGAATAAGGATTTTGTATTAGGGATTAAGGATATAAATTAAGGATTAGAGATTGGGGATTAACGAGAGAGAGATTAGGAATTAGGGAGAGCAGGATTATAGATTAGAGATTAGAGATTAGGGACAAAGATGAAGAAGGAGAAAAAAAAGGAGGAGAAGAAGAAAGAAAGTAGAAGAAAGAAAGACGAAGATAGAATGATTTAGGATTAGGGATTATGGATTAGATTTAGGATTAGTAATTAAGTATTAGAGATTATAGATTAAGGAAATATGGATTAGATTTAGGTTTAGGAATTAAGAATTAAGGATTTAGGGATTAAGGATTATGTGTTATGGATTATGGATTACGGATTAAGGATAAGGGATTAAGGATTATGGACTAGAGAGTATAGACTAGATATTTTGGATTTGAAATTCAGGACAAGGGATTTGCGGTTAAGGATTAGGGATTAAAGATTAGTGAATAGGAATTATGAATTAGAGGTCAGGGATTAGTATTAAATATTAGAGATAAAGGATTAAGCTTTAGAGATTAGGGATTAGGAGTTTGAGATGGACTTAAGATTAGTTATTAAGGATTAGAGTTTAGGGATTTGACACTAGGGAGTATGGATTAGAGATTAGGGATTCAGAATTAAGGATTTGGGATTAAAGAGGGTGGGATAAGGGATTATAGATTAGAGATTACTGATTAAGGAGAATGGGATAAGGGTTTCGGGATAAAGAAGAAGAAGAAGTGGAAGAAGAAGAAGAGGAAGAAGAAGAGGGACAACAAGAAAAGGAATAAAAATAATAATAATAATAATAATAATAATAATAATAATAATAATAATAATAATAAGAAAAATAATAATAAGAAGGAGAAGCAAAAGAAGAAAAAGAAGAAGAAGTAGAAGAAGTAGTAGAAGAAGTAGAAGATGGAGAAGAAGAAGAAAAAGATTAAGTAGTATTAATTAAAGAAGAAGAAGAAGTAGAAAAACTATAAGGGGAAGAAGAAGTAGTAGTGGTAATAGTAGTAGTAGAAGAAGAAGATGATGATGAGGAAGAAGAAGAAGAAGAAGAAGAAGAAGAAGAAGACAAAGGAGGAGGGGGAGAAGAAGAAGAAGAAAAAGAAGAAGAAAAAGGAGTAGGGGGAGAAGAATAAGAAGAAGAAGAAGAAGAGAAAAATGAAGAAGAAGAAGATGAACAAGAGCAAGAAGAAGAATAAGAAGAAGAAGATGAAGAAGAATCAGAATAAGAATAAGAAGAAGATGAAGAAGAACAAGAACAAGAAGGAGAAGAAGAAGAAATGGAAGAAGAGAAAAAAGAACGAGAAGAAGAACAAGAAGGGGAAGAAGAAGAAGAAGAAGATGATGAAGAAGTAGTATTAGAAGAGGAAGAAAAAGAACAAGGGGAAGAAGAAAAAGAAGAGGAAGAAGAAGATTTAGAGGAAGAGGAAGAGGAAGAAGAAGAAGAAGAAGAGAAAGAAGAAAAAGTAGTAGAAGAAGAAGAAGAAGAAAAAGAACAAGAAGATGAGGATGATTAGGAAGAAGAGGATGAAGAAGAAGATGAAGTTGAGGATGAAAAAGAAGAGGAAGAGGAAAAAGAGGAAGAGGAAGAAGAAGAAGAGGAGGAAGAAGAAAAGGAAGAAGAAGAAGATGAAGAGGAACAAGAAGAAAAAAACAAAGAAGAGGAAGAATGAGAGGAAGAAGAATAAAGGGAAGAAGAAGAAGAAGAGGAAGAAGAAGAAAATGTAGAAGTAAAGCAAGAAAAAGGAATAGAACAAGAGGAAGAAGAAGAGAAAGAGAAAGAAGAGGAAGAGAAGGAGGAAGAAGAAGAAGAGGAAGTTGAAAAGAAGAAGAAGAAAAGGAAAAAGAAGAAGAAGAAGAAGAAGAAGAAGAAGAAAAGAAGAAGAGGGACAAGAAGAAGAAGAAGAAGAGGTGGAAGAAGAAGAAGAGGAGGAGGAGGAAGAAGAAGAAGAAGAAGCAGAGGAAATAGAAGAATAAGAAGAAGAGGAAAAACGAGAGGAAGAAGAAGAAGAAATCATAGAAAAAGAAGAAGAAGAAGATAAAAAAAGAAGAAAAGAAGAAGAGAAAGAAGAAGAAGAAGAAGAATGGGAAGAAGGAGAAGAGGAAAAAGAAGAAGAATAGGAAGAAAAAGTAGTGAAAGAAGACAAAGAAAAAGAAGAAGAAGAATAGGAAGAAGAAGTGGAGGAAGAGGAATGCAAGGAAGAAGAGGATGAACAAGAAGAAGAAGTAGAAGAAAAAAAGAAGATGAAAAAAGAAAGAAAAGAAGAAGAAGTTGAAGAATAAGAAGCAGAAGTTGAAGAAGTAGAAGAAGAAGAAGAAGAAGATGTAGAAGAAGAAGAAGAGGAAGAAGAGGAAGAAGTAGAACAAGAAGAAGAACTAAACGAAGAAGTTAAAGTAGAAGTACAAGAAGAAATAAGAGAAATAGTAGAAGAAGAAGAAGAAGAAGAAGAAACAGTTGAGCAAGAAAAACGAAAAGTAGAAGAGGAAGAACAGAAAGAGGAAGAAAAGGAAGAAGAGGAGGAAGTAGAAGAAGAAGTTGAAAAGAAGAAGAAGAAAAAGGAAAAGAAGAAAAAGGAGAAGAAGAAGTGGTGGAAGAAGAGGAACATAAGAAAGAAGAAGAAGAAGAGGAATAAGATCAAGTGGAACAAGAAGAAGAAGAGAAAGAAGAAGAATAAGAAGAAGAGCAAGTGGAGGAAGTTGAAGGAGTAGAAAGAAAAGAAGAAAAAAAAAGGAAGAGAAAGAAGAAGAAGAAGAAGATGATGATGATGATGATGATGATGATGTAGAATGGAAAGAAGAAGTGGAAGAAGAAGTAGGTAGCAAGAAGAAGAAG
Source organism: Vanilla planifolia (assembly GCA_023846275.1). Lineage (NCBI taxonomy): Eukaryota > Viridiplantae > Streptophyta > Magnoliopsida > Asparagales > Orchidaceae > Vanilla > Vanilla planifolia. Next base: position 88,772 of record JAIUJO010000703.1, read on the forward strand.
AAGAAGGGGAAGAAGAAGAAAAAGAAGAAGAAGAGGAAGAAGAAGAAGACGAACAAGACGAAGAAGAAGAAGAACAAGAAGAATTATAAAAAGAACAAGAAGAATTAGAAGAATATGAAGAAGTAGAAGGAGAAGAAGAAGTACAATTAGAAGTAGTAGAAGAAGAAGAATAAGAAGAAGAAGTAGAAGTAGAAGTAAAAGAAGAAGAAGAAGAAGAAGAAGAGGAAGAAGAAGAAGAAGAAGATGTAGAATAAGAAGAGGGAGTAGAAGCTGAAGTAGAAGAAGGAGAAGAAGAAAAGGAAAAAGAAGATGAAAAATACGAAGAAGAAGAGAGAAGCAGAAGAAGAAAAAGAAGGAGAAGAAGATGATGATGATGATAATGATGATGAAGAAGAATAAGAAGATGAACAACAAAAAGAAGAAGAAGAACTAAAAGAAGAAGGGGAAGAAAAAAAAATAAGAAGAAGAAGTACAAGAAGAAGAAAAAGAAGAAGAAGAAGAAGAAGAAGGAAGAGAAGATGAAGTATAAGAAGAAGAGGGAGAAGAAGAAGAAGAAGAAGTCAAAGATGGAGATTAAGAATAAGAAGAGGAAAAAGGAGAAAGAGAAGAAGAACAAGAGGAAGAAGAAGAAGAAGAAGGGGAAGAAATATAGAAGAAGAAGAAGAAGAAAAAGAAGAAGAAGAAAAAGAAGAGCTAGAAGAAGAAGAAATAGAAGAAGAAGAAGAAGGAAAAGGAGAAGAAAAAGGAGGAGAAAAATAAGAAGAAGAAAAAGATGAAATAGAAGAAGAAGAAGAAGGAAAAGGAGAAGAAAAAGGAGGAGAAAAATAAGAAGAAAAAGATGAAATAGAAGAAGAAGAACAAGGTGAAGAGAAAGAAGAAGAAGAAGAAGAACAAGAAGAAGAAGCAGAACAAGAAGAAGAAGAAGAAGAAGAAAAAGATAATGAAGAAGAAGAAGAAGAAGGGGAAGAAGAAGAACAAGTAGTAGTAGAAGAAGAAGAAAGGGAAGAGGAAGTGGAAGTAGAAGAAAAAGAGAAGAAGAAGGAGAAGATCAAGAAGAAGAAGAAGAAGAAAAAGAAAAAGAAGAAAAGATAAAAGAAGAAGAGCAAGAACAAGAAGTAGAAGAAGGGGAAGAAGGAAAAGAAGAAGAAGTGGAAGAATAACAAGTAGTAGAACAAGGAGTAGTGGAAGAAGAAGAAACGAAGAAGAAGAAGAAGAAAGAAGAAGAAAGGAGAAAGAAGGAAGAAAGAAGAAAGAAGATGGAAGAAGGAAGAGAGAGGAAGAGAAAGAGGAAGAGGAAGAGGTAGAGAAAGAGGAAGAGGAAGAGGTAGGACAAGATGAAGAGGAAAAAGAAGAAGAAGAAGAAGATAATGAAAAAGAAGAAGAAGATGATGAAAAACAAGATGAAGGAGATGGAAAAGAAAAAGCTGAAGAAGAAGAAGATGATGATGATAGAGAAGAAAAAGAAAAAGAAGAAGAAGAAGAAGAGGAATAAAAAGTAAAAGAAGAAGAAGAAGAAGGAGAAGAAGAAGTGGAAGAATAAGAGGAGGAAAAATAAGAAGAAGAGGAGCAAGAAGAAGAGGAAACTAAACAAAAAGAAGATGAAGAAGTTGAAGAAAAGGAAAAAGAAGAAAATAAAGAACACGATGAAGTAGAAAAAGAGAAGAAGAAGAAGAAGAAGAAGACGAAGAAGAAGAAGTTGAAAAAGAAGAAGAATAAGGGGAGATGGGGAAGAAGAAGAAGAACAAGAATAAAAAGAAGTAGTAGAAGAAGAAGAAGTTGAAGATTTAGAAGAAGGAGAAGAAGAAGAAGAAGAAAAACGAAGAAGTAGAAGAAGAAGAAGAAGAAGAAGAAGAAGAATGAGATGAAGAAGAAGAGGAAGAGGAAGAAGAAGATAAGGAAAATGAAGAAGAAGATGAAGAATAAGGGGAAGAAGAAGAAGAAGAAGAAGAAGTGGAGGAGGAGGAAGAAGAAGACGAAGAAGAAGAAAAGAAGAGGAAGGAGAAAGAGAAGAAGAAGAAGAATAAGAAAGAGAATAAGATGAAGAGGAGGAAGAAGATGAAGGGGAAGAAGAAGAAGAAGAAGAAGAGGAAAAAGAGGAAGAAGAAGAAGAAAAAAAAAGAGGAGGAAGAAGAAGAAGAGGAAGAAGAAGAATAGGAAGGAGAAGAAGAAGAAGAAGAAGAAGAATAAGATGAAGAAGAGTAATAAGAAAGGAAAAAGGAGGAAAAAGATGAAGATGTGGAAGATGAGCAAGAAGAGGAAGAAGAACAAGAAAAGGAAAGCAAGGAAAAGAAGAGGAAAGGAAAGAAGGGGAAGAAGAAGAAGAAGAAGAACACGATGTAGAAGAGGAACTACAAGAAGAAGAAGAAGAAGAAGAAGAGGAAGAAGAAGAAGAAGAAGAGGGAGATGAAGAAGAGGAAGAAGAGGAAGAAGAAGAGGAAGAAAAACAACAAGAAGAAGGCAAGAAGATGAAGTGGAAGAAGAAGAAGAAGAAGAGAAAGGAAAGGAACAAGAGGAACAAGGAGAGGAAGAGGAAGAAGAAGCAAAAAAGAAGAAGATGAAGAAGAAAAAGAAGAAAAGAAGAGGTATAAGATGATGAACGAGAAGTAGAAGATGAAAAACATGAAGAAGAAGAAGAAGACGAAGAAGAAGAAGAAGAAGATAAAAAGGAAGAAGAACAAGAAGAAAAATAAGAAATCGAAGAAGAAGAAGAAGAAGAAGAAGAAGAAAAAGAAGAAAAACCAGAAGAAGGAGGGGAAAAAAAGAAGAAGAAGAACAAAAAAGGGAAGAAGAAGAAGAAGTAGAAGAAGAAGAAGAAGAAAAAGAAAAAGAAGAAGACGAAGAAGAAGAAGAATAGGAAGAAGTAGAAGAATAAAATGTAGATGAAGAAGAACAAGAAGAACAAGAAGAACATGAAGTGGAGGAGAAGAATGAAGAAGAAGAAGAAGAAAGAGAGGAAGAAGAAAAAGTAGTGGAAGAAGAAGAAGAGGAAGAAGAAGGATAAGAAGATGGGGAAGAAGAGGAAGAAGAAGAACAAGATGAGATGAAGAAGAAGAGAAAGAGGAATCAAAATAAGAAGAAGAAGAGGAAGAAGAAAAGTAGAAGGAAGAAGAAGAAGGAGAAGAAGAAGAGGAAGAAGAAGAGGAATGAGAAGAAGAAGAGAAAAAAGAAACAGAAGAAGAAGAAGAAGAGGAAGAAGAAGTTTAAGAAAGGGAAGAAGAAGTGGAAGAAGAAGAATAATAAGAAGGGGAAAAAGAAGAGGAAAAAGTGGTAGAAGATGAAGAGAAAGAAAACGAAGAAGAAGAAGAAGAGGAGGAGGACGAGGAAGAAGAAAAAGAGAAGTCGAAGAAGAAGGAGAAGAAGAAGAAGAAGAAGAAGAGAAAGAAGAAGGAGAAGAAGAAGAAGAAAAAGATAATGAAGAAGAGGAAGTATAAGTAATAGTAGAAGAAGAAGTAGAAGAAGAGAAAGTAGTAGAAGAAGAAGAGCAAGAAGGAGAAGAAGAAGATGAGGAAGAAGAAGAAGAAGAAGAAGAAGAAGTTGAAGAACAAGAAGTCGAAGAAGAAGAAGTCAAAGAAGAAGAGGAAGAAGAAGAAGAAGAAGAAGCAGAAGAGGAAGAAGAAGAAGAAGAAGAAGTGGCAGAAGAAGATAGGGAAGAAGAGGAAGATGAAGAGGAAGAAGGAGAAGAAGAAAAAGGAGAAGTAAGGCATGAAGAAGAAGTGAAAGAAGAAGAAGAAGAAGAAGAAGAAAAGGAGCATGAGGAAAAAGAGGCTTAAAAGAAGAAGAAGAAGAAGAAGAAGAAAATGAAGAAAAGAAGAGGTTGGAGAATAAGTAGTAGAAGACGAAAAACATGAAGAAGAAGAAGAAGAAGAAAAAGCAGAAGAAGAAGAAGAAGAAGAAGAAGAAGAAGAAGAAGTAGAAGAAGAAGAAGAAGAAGAAAAAGAAGAAGAAGAGAAAGGAGAAGAGGACAAAGAAGAAGAAGATGATGACAAACAAGAATCAAAAGAAAAAGAAATAGGAGAAGAGGAACAAGAACAAGAAGAAAAAGAACAGGAAGAAGGAGAAGAAGAAGAAGGAGAAGAAAAAGAAGAAGAACCAGAAGAAGGAGAGGAAAATGGAGAACAAGAAGAACTAGAAGTGGAAGAAAAAGAAGAAGAAGAAGAAGAGGAGGAAGAAAAAGAAGAAGTATAAGAAGAAGAAGAAGAAGAAGTAGAAGTAGAAGAAGAAGAAGATGATGAGAAGAGGAAGAAGAGGAAGAAGAAGAAGAAGAAGAAGAAGCAGAGGGAGAAGAGAAAGTCGTAGTAGAAGAAGAAGTGATAGAAGAAGAACAAGAAGATGTGGAAAAAGAGGAAGAAGAAGAAGAAGAAGAAGATGAGAAGAAGAGGAAGAGGTAGAGGAAGAGAAAGAAGAAGAGGAGGAAGTAGAGGAAGAACAGGAAGAAGAAGAGGGAGCAGAAGAAGTGGAAGAAGATGAGGAACGAGAAGAAGAAGAAAAAGGACCAAAATAAGAAGAAGAAGAAAATGAAGAAGAAGAAGAAGAAGAAGGAGAATGAGAAGAAGAAAAAGAAGAAGTAGAGCAAGAAGAAGGAGAGCAAGAAGGAGAAGAAAAAGAAGAAGAAGAAGTGGATGAATAAGAAGAAGATGAAGAAGATGAACAAGTGGAGGAAGAAGAAGAAGAAGAAAAGGATGAAAAAGAAGAAAAAAAGAAGAAAAAGAAGAGGAAGAGGAACAAGAGGAAGAAGTAGAAGAAGAGGAAGAAGAAGAAGAAGAAGAAGAAGAAGAAGAAGAAAAAGTAGAAAAAGAAAAAGAAGACAAAAAAGAAGTAAAAGAAGAAGAAGGAGAAGAAGAAGAAGAAGAAGAAGAAGAAGAGGAAAGACGAAGAAGTGGAGGAAGAAGAAGAAGAAGAAAAAGAGGAGGACGAAGATGAAAAGGAAGAAGACGAAGAAGAAGAGGAACTGGAAGAAGTGGAAGAGGAGGAACGAGAGGAAGAAGAAGAAGAAGTACAAGAAGATGATGATGAAGAAGAAAGAGAAGAAAAAGAAGAAGAAGAAGAATAAGAAGAAGCAAAAGAAGTAGAAGAAAAAGAAGAAAAGAAGAAGAAGAAGAAGAAGAAGAAGAAGAAGAAGAGCTAGAAGTAGTAATAGAAGAAGAAGAAGAAGAAGAAGAAGAAGTGGAAGAAGAAGAAGAATTAGAAGTAGTAGTAGAAGAATAAGTAGAAGAAGTAGAAGAAGAAGAAGAAGAAGAAGAAAAAGAAGAAAAAAAACAAGTAAAAGAAGAAGAAGTAGTAGAAGAAGTAGAAGATGAAGAAGAATAACAAAAAGAAGAAGTGCAAAAAGATTAAGTAGAAGAGGAAGAAGAAGAAGAACAAGAACAAGAACAAGAAGATGAAGAAGAATGAGAAGAAGAAGAGGAAGAAGAAGAAGAAGAAGGCAAGGATAAAGAAGAAGAAGAAGGAGGAGAAGAAGAAGAAAGAGAAGAAGAAGAAGTATAAGTCGAAGAGGGAGAAGAAGAAGAAGAAGATGATGATGAAGAAGAACAAGAAAAAGAAGCAGTTGAGGAAGGAGAAGAAGAAGAAGATAAAGAAGAAGAAGAAGAAGAAGAAGAAGAAGAAGAAGAAGTGGAAGAAGAAGAAGAGGAGGAGGGAGAAGAAGAAGAAGAAGAAGAAGAAGATGAAGAAGAGGAAGAAGAAGAAGAAGAAGAAGAAGAAGAAAAAGAAGAGGTAGATGTGGAGAAGAGGATGAAGAAGAAGATGAAGATAGGGAGGAAGAACAAGATGAAGAAAAAAAAGAACAACAAGAAGAAGAGGAAGAAGAAGAGGATGAACAAAAGAGAGAGGAAGAAGAAGAAGAGAAAAAGAGAAAGAAGAAGAGGAAAAAATGAAGAGGTTGAAGGAGAAGGAGAAGTAGTAAGAAATGAAGAAGAAGAAGAAGAACAAGAAGGGGAAGAAGAAGAATAGAAAGAAGAAGATGATGAAGAAGGAGAAAAGGGATAGTAGAAGAAGAAGCAAAAGAAGAGGAAGAAGGAGAAGATACAAAAGTGGAAGACAAACGAGAGGAGGATGAAGAAGAAGAAGAAGAGAAGGAAGTAGAAGAAGAAGTTGTAGTAGTAGAAGAAGATGAAGAAGAAGGAGAAGAAGAAAAAGACAAAGAAGAAGAAGATTAAGAAGAAGAAGAAGAAGAAGAGGAATTAGAAGGAGAAGAAAAAGAAGATGAAGAAGAAGAAGAAGTACATGAAAAAGAAGAACTAAGAGAAGGAGAGGAAAAAGGAGAACAAGAAGAACAAGATGGGGAAGAAGAAGAAGAAGATAAAGAAGAAGAATTTGATGAAGAAAATGAAGTAGAAGAAGAAGATGTAAAAGAAGAGGAAGAAGAAGATAAAGAACTGATAAAAAACAGAAAAAGAAGAAGAAGATAGATTATTGATTAAAGAGGGTGGGCTTAGGGATTTGTGATTATGTATTAGGGATTTAGGATTAGTGATTCGAGAGATAGGGATTAGGGATGATGTTTTAAGGTATAGAGATTAAGGATTAGAGATAGGGATTAATGATTGAGTATTAGAGATTAGGGATTAGTAATTAGAGATTATGAGTGATTAGGGATTAAGCAATGGAGATTAGGGATTAAGGATTAAGAGATTAGGGAAAGGATTAGGAATATTGGATTATGGATCAAGGGATTAATGTTAAGAACTAGGGATAAGTGATTTATTATTAAGGAATAGGTGTTAGGGATTTGTGATTAGAGATTAAAGATTAGGGAATAGTGATTCAGGATAAAAGTTTAAAGATTAGGCATTAGGGATTAAAGATTAAGGGATTAGGTCTTAAAGATTAAGGAATAAGGATTATGGGTTAGGTACTAAATATTAGAGATTTAGGATGAGAGATTAAAGATTAAGGATTAGGGATTAGGGAAGAAGAAGAAGAAGAAGTGGAAGAAATAGAAGAAGATGTAAAAGAAATGGAAGAAGTAGTAGTAGTAATAGTACTAGCAGAAGAAGAAGAAAAAGAAGAAAAAGAAGGGAAAGGAGAATAAGAAGAAGAAGAAGAAGAAGAAGAAGTAGTAAAAGAAGAAGAAGACGAAGGAGAAGATGAAGAAAAAGAAGAAGCAAAAGAAGATGACAAAGAAGATGAAAGAGGAAGATGAAGAAGAAGAAGAAAAAGAATGGAAGAAGAAGAATAAGAAGAGGAAGAACAAGAAAAGAAGAAGAAGAAGAAGAAGAAGAGGAGGAAGAAGAAGAAAAAGAAGTGGAAGAATACGAAGAAGAAGTGGAAGAAGAAGAGGAAGAAAAAGAGGAAGAAAAATTGGAAGAAGAAGAAGAGGAAGAAGAATAAGAGAAAGAAGTGGAAGAAGAAGAGGAAGAATAAAAATAATAAGAAGAAGAAGTTGAAATGAAAGAAGAAGAAGAAGAAGTAGTAGAAGTGCAAGAAGAAGAAGAAGAAGAAGAAGAAGGAGAAGAAGAAGAAGGAGAAGAGGAAGAGATGGAGAAAAAGAAGAAGAATAAGAATAAGAATAAGAATAAGAAGAAGAAGTAGTAGAAGAAGAAGAAAAAGAAGAGAAGAAGAAGAAGAAAGAGAAGTAAAAGAATTAGAAGAAGAAGAAGACAAAAAAGTAGAAGAAAAAGTAGAAGAAGAAGAGACAGGAAGAAGAATAAGAAGAAGAAGAAGAAGAAGTGGAGAAGAAGAAGAAGAAGAAGAAGAAGAAGGAGAAGGAGAAGAAGAAGAAGAAGTCGAAGGGGAAGCAAAAGAAGAAGAAGAAGAAGAAGAAGAAGAAGAAGAAGAAAAATAATAAGAAGAAGAAGAACAAGAAGCAGAAGAATAAAAAGAAGAAGAAGAAGAAGAGGAAGAAGATCAAGGAGAAGAATAAGAAGAAGAAGAAGAAGAAGAAGATGGTGATGATGATGATGATGAAGAAGAAGAAGGAGAAGTAGATGAAAAAAAGTAGAAGAGGAACAAAAAGAAGAAGAAGAAGAAAAAGAGGATGAAGAGGAAGAAAAAGTTGAAGAGGAGGAAGAAGAAGAATCATAAGAAGAAAAAAATGATGAGGAAAAAGAGGAGAAAGAAGAAGAAGAAGATTAGAAAGAAGTAAATGAAAAAGGAAAAGTAAAACAAGAAGAAGAAGAAGTGGAAGAAGAAGGGGAAGATGAAGAAGAAGGAGTGGAAGAAGAAGAAGAAAAGGAACAACAAGAAGAGGAAGAAGAAAAAGAAAAAGACGAAGAACAAGAAGCAAAAGAAAATGAAGAATAACAAGAAGAAGAAGAAGAAGAAGAAGAAGAACATTAATTAGAAGTAGAAGAACAAGTAGAAGTAAAAGAAGATGAAGAAGAACAAAAAGACGAAGAAGTTGAAGTAAAAGTTGTAGGAGAAGAAGAAGTGGAAGAAGAAAAAGAAGAAGAACAAGAGGAAGAAGAAGAAAAAGGAGAAGAAGAAATGGAATAAGAACTGGGAGAACAAGAAGAGGATGAAGAAGGAGAAGAAGAAGAAGAGAAAGAACAAGAAGAAGAAGAAGAAGGGGAAGAACAAGAAGAAATAGAAGATGATGAAGAATTAGTAAAAGAAGAAGAGGAGGAAGAAAAAGAAGAAGAGAGCGAAGAAGAGGAAGAAGAAGAAGAAGAAGAAAAGGAAGAAAAAGAAGAGGGAAAAGAAGAAGTAGAAGGTAATGAGGAAAAAGAGAGAAAGAATAAGAGGAAAAATAAGAAGAAGAACAAGAGGAAGAAGAAGAAGAATAAGAAGAG
>JAIUJO010000703.1:105000-122500 GCA_023846275.1 Vanilla planifolia
GAAGAAGAAGAAGAAGAGCAAAATAAAAGAAGTCGATGATGAAGAACAAGAAAAAGAAGAAGTGGAAGAACAAGAAGAAGAAGAAGAACTAGTAGTAGTAGCAGTTAAAAAACAAGAAGAAGAGGAAGAAGGAGAAGAAGAATAAGAATAGTAAAATTAATAAGAAGAGGAAAAAGAAGTGGAAGAATATGAAGAAGAAGAAGTAGAAGAGGAAGAGGAAGAAGAAGAATAAGAAGAAGAAGAAGAAGAAGAAGAAGAAGAATAAGAAGAGGAAGAAGAAGAAGAAGAAGATGATGAGGAAGAAAAAGAAGAAGAAGAGGAAGAAGAAGAGAAAGCAGAAGAAGAACAAGAACAAGAAGAAGAACAAGAAGAAGATGGGGAAGAAGAGGAGGAAAAAAAAAGAAGATGAGAAAAAAGTAGAAGAAGAATAGGAAGAAGACGACAAAGAAGAAACAGAAGAAGAAGAAGACGAAGATGAAGAAGAAGAAGAAGAAGAAGAAGAAGACGAAGAGGATGATGCAGAAGATGTAGAAGAAGAAGAGGAAGGAGAAGAAGAAGAAGAAGTGGAAGAAAAAAAGTGAAAAGAGGGAAAGAATAAGAGGATGAAGGAGAACAAGAGGAAGAAGAAGAAGAAGAAGAAGTTAAAGAGGAAGAAGAAGAAGACGACGAAGAACAAGGGTATAAAGATGTGAAAGATTAAGAAATGGAAGAGGAAGCAGAAGAAGAAGAAGTGGAGGAAGAAGAAGAAGATGAAGAGGAAGAAGAAGATGAAGTAGAAAAAGAAGGAGAAGAAGTAGTAGAAGAAGTGGAAGAAGAAGAAGAAGAGGAAGAAGAGGAGGAGGTGAAGGAAGAAAAAGAAGTAGAAGAAGAAGAGGAAGATGAAGGAGAAGAAGAAGAAAACGAAGAAAAAGAAGAAGAAGAAGAGGAAGAGGAAGAGGAAAAAGAAGAAGAAGAAGATGCAGAAGAAGAAGAAGAAGAAGAAGAAGAAGAAGAAGAAGAAGGAGAAGAAAAAGAAGAGGAAGAAGAAGAAGAAGCAGGAGAATAGGAAGAAGAAGAATAAGAAGAGGAATATGAAGAAGTAGAAGTAGAGGAAGAAGAAGAAGAAGAAGAAGAAGAAGAAGAAGAAGAAAAAGAAAAAGAAGCAGAAGAAGAAGATTGGAATGAAGTGGAAGAAGAAGAAGAAGAAGATGACGAAGAAGGAGAAGTGGAAGAAGAAGAAGTGGAAGAAGAAGAAGAAAAAGAGGTGGAAGATGAAAAGGAATAAGAAGATGACGAACAGGAAGAAGAGGAAGAAGAAGAAGAAGGAGAGGAGGAAGAAGAAGAAACGAATGAAGAAGAAGAAGAAGAAGAACAATAAGAAAAAGATGAAGAAAAAGAAGAATAAGAAGAGGAGGAAGAAGAGCAATAATAAAAAGAATAAGAATAAGAATAAGAAAAGGAAGAAGAAGAAGAAGAAGAATAATTAAAAGATGATAAAGAAGAAGGAGAGGAAGAAGAAGAAGAAGAAGAAGAAGAGGAAGAAGTGGACGAAGAAGAAGAAGAAGAAGAAGAAGGAGAAGAAGAAGAGGAAGAAGAAGAAGAAGAAGTGGAACAATAGGAGGAAGAAGTTGAAGTGCAAATGGAAGAAAAGAAAGAAGAGGAAGAGGGAGAGGTAGAAGAAGAAAGGGAAGGAGGAGAAGAAGAAGAAGAAGAACAAGAGGAAGATGAGGAAGTAGAGATAGGAGAAGATTAGGAAGAAGGAGAAGAAGAAGAGGAAGAAGAAGAACAAGATGATGTAGAAGAAGAAGGGGATGAAGATGGAGAAGAGAAAGAAGAAGAAGAAGAAGAGGACGAAGAAGAGGAAGAAGAGGAGGAGGAAGGAGAAGAAGAAGAATTAGAAGAAGTAAAAGGAAAAAGAAGAAGTGAAGAACAAGAAGAGGAAGAAGAAGTTGAAAAAGAAGAAGGATAAGGGGTAAATTAGGAAGAAAAAGAAGAACAAGAATAAGAAGTAGTAGAAAAAAGAAGTACAAGAAGAAGAAGAAGTAGAAGATTTAGAAGAAGAAGAAGAAGAAGAAGAACAAGAAGAAGAATGAGATGAAGAAGAGGAAGAGGAAGTAGAAGATGAGGAAAAAGAAGAAGAAGATGAAGAATAAGGGGAAGAAAAAGAAGAAGAAGAAGAAGAAATGTGGGAGGAAGAAGAGGAGGAAGAAGAAGAAAAAGAAGAGCAAGGATAAAGAGAAGAAGAAGAAGAATAGGAAAGAGAATAAGATGAAGAAGAAAAAGAAGAAGGCAAAGAAGAAGAAGAAGAAGAAGAAGAGGAAGAAGAGGTAGAAGAAGAAGAAGAAGATGATGATGAGGAAGAAGAAGAGGAAGAAGAAGAATAGGAAGGAGGAAAAGAAGATGATGAAGAAGAAGAAGAAGAGGAAGAAGAAGAAGAAGAGGAAGAAGAAGAAAAAGAAGAAGAATAAGAATGGAAAAAGGAGGAAAAAGATGAAGAAGTGGAAGATGAGCAACAAGAGCAAGAAGAACAAGAAGAGGAAAAGGAAGAAAAAGAAGAGGAAGAGATAGAAGGGGAAGAAGAAGAAGAAGAAGAGGAACACGATAAAGAAGCGGAACTACAAGAAGTAGAAGAACAAGAAGAAGAAGAGGAAGAAGAGGAAGAGGAAGAGGGAGAAGAAAAAGAGGAAGAAGAGCAAGAAGAAGGGGAAGAAGATGTAGAAAAAGTAAGGCAAGAAGAAGAAATGGAAGAAGAAGAAGAAGAAGAGGAAGAAAAGGAAAAAAAGGAACAAGAAGAGGAAGAAGAAGAAGAAGATGCAAAAAAGAAGATGAAGAAGGAAAAGAAGAAAAGAAGAAGAAAAGGAAGAAAAGAAGAAGAAGAAGAAGAAAAAGAAGAAGACAAAGAAGAAGAACAACAAGAAGAACAAGAAGAAGAAGTAGAAGAAGTGGAAGAAGAAGAAGAAGAAGAAGAAGAAGAAGAAAAAGAAGAACCAGAAGGAGAGGAAAAAAAGAAGAATAAGAACAAGAAGGGGAAGAAGAAGAAGAAGAAGAAGAAGAAGAAGAAGAAAAAGAAGAAGAAGACGAAGAAGAAGAAGAAGTGGAAGAAGAAGAAGAATAAAATGAAGATGAAGAAGAAGAAGAAGACGAAGAAGAAGAAGAAGTAGAAGAAGAAGAACAACAAGATGTGGAAGAGAAGAAAGAAGAAGAAGAAGAAGAAGGAGAGGAAGTTGAAAAAGTAGTAGAAGAAGAAGAAGAGGAAGAAGGAGAATAAGAAGATGAGGAAGAAGAGGAAGAAGAAGAAGAGATGAGAAGAAGAGGAAGAGGAAGAGGAAGAGGAAGAAGAAGAGGAAGAGGAAGAAGAAAAAGAGGAGGAAGAAGAAGAAAAGGAAGAAGAGGAAGAATATAAAGAAGAAGAGGGAGAAGAAGAAGAGAGAAGAAGAGGAATGTGAAGAAGAAGAGAAAGAAGAAGCAGAAGAAGAAGAAGAAGAGGAAGAAGAGGAAGATTAAGAAGGGGAAGAAGAAGAGGAAGAAGAAGAAGAATAAGAAGGGAAAAATGAGAGGAAAAAGAGGAAGAAGAAGAAGAGGAAGAAAAGGAAGAAGAAGAAGAAGAAGAAGAAGAGGAGGAGAGGAAGAAAAGAGAAGTCAAAGAAGAAGAAAATGAAGAAGAAGAAGAAGAAGAAAAGGAAGAAGAAGAAGGGAAAGAAGAAGAAGGAGAAGAAGAAAAAGATAATGAAGAAGAGGAAGTACAAGTAGTAATAGTAGAAGAAGTAGAAGAAGAAGAAGAATAGGAAGAAGAAGAAGAAAAAGAGGAAGGAGAAGAAGAAGATGAGGATAAAGAAGTAGAAGAAGAAGAAGTTGAAGGAGAAGAAGAGGTTGAAGAAGAAGAAGAAGAAGTAGAAGAAGAAGAGGAAAAAGAAGAAGAAGAAGAAAAAGAAGTAGAAGCAGAAGAGGAAGAAGAAGAAGGAGAAGGACAAGATGAGGAAGAAGGAGAAGAAGAAAGAGAAGAAGAAGTAAAGCATGAAGAAGAAGTGGAAGAAGAAGAAGAAGAAGAAGAACAAGAAGAAGAAAAGGAGCAAGAGGAAAAAGAGGCTTAAGAAGAAGAAGAAGTGAAAAAGAAGAAGAAGAAGTAGAAAATGAAGAAAAGAAGAGGTTGAAGAAGAAGTAGTAGAAGACAAAAAACAAGAATAAGAAGAAGAAAAAGAAGAATAAGAAGAAGAAGAAGAAGTAGAAGAAGAAGAGGAAGAAGAAGAAGAAGAAGATGACAACGAAGAAGAAGAAGAACAAAAAGAATAGGAAGAAGAAGAAGAAGAAAAAGAAGAAGAACCAGAAGGAGAGGAAAAAGGAGAACAAGAAGAACTAGAAGAGGAAGAAGAAGAAGAAGAAGAAGAAGAAAAAAAAGGAGAAGAAGATGACAAATAAGAAGAAGAAGAAGAAGAACAAGAAGAAGAAATATAATAATAACAATAAGAAGAAGAAGAAGAAGAAGAAGAGGAAGCATAAGAAGAAGAAAAGCATTAGTAGAAGAAGAAGATGTGAAAGAAGAAGAACAATAAGATGTGGAAAAAGAGGAAGAAGAAGAAGAAGATGAGAAGAAGAAGAAGAGGAAGACGAAGAGAAAGAAGAAGAGGAAGAAGAGGAGGACAAAGTAGAAGAAGAGGAAGAAGAGGAAGGACTAGAAGAAGAAGAGGGAGAAGAAGAAGAGGAAGAAGAAGAGGAACGAGAAGAAGAAGAAAAAGAAGAAAAAGAAGAAGAAGAAGAAGTAGAAAATGAAGAAGAAGAAGAAGAAGAAGATGGTGAAGAAGAAAAAGAAGAAGTAGAGCAAGAAGAAGAAGAAGAAGAAGAAGTGAAAGAAGAAGAAGAAGAGGAAGAAGATGAACAAGTTGAGGAAGAAGAAGAAGTAGAAAAGAAAGAAAAAGAAGAAAAATGAAGAAAAAGAAGAGGAAGAGGAAACAAGAAGAAGTAGAAGAAGAGGAAGAAGAAGAAGAAGAAGAAGAAGAAAATGAAGAAGAAGAAAAAGAAGAGGATAAGAAAGATAAGGAAGAAGAAGAAGAAGAAGTGGATGCAGAATAAGAAGAAGAGGAAAAGTGGAACTAAAGGAAGAAGAAGAAGATGAAGTAGAAAAAGAAAAAGAATAAGAGAAAGAATTAAAAGAAGAAGGAGAAGAAGAAGATGAAGAAGAAGATGATGATGATGAAGAGGAAGAACAAGATGAAGAAGTAGTTGAGAAAGGAGATGAAGAAGAAGATTAAGAAGAAGAAGAAGAAGAAGTGGAAGAAGAAGAGGAAAAAGAAGAAGAGGAGGAGGAGGGAGAAGAAGAAGAAGAAGAGGAAGAAGAAGAAGGAGAAGAAGAAGAAGAAGAAGAAGAAGAAAAAGAAGAGGAAGATGAGGAGAAGAGGATGAAGAAGAAGATGAAGATAAGGAAGAAGAACAAGATTAAGAGAAAGAAGAACAAGAAGAAAAAGAGGAAGAATAAGAGGATGAACAAAAAGGAGCAGAAGAAGAAGAAGAGAAAAAGAGAAAGAAGAAGAGGAAAAGATGAATAGGAAGAAGAAGGAGAAGTAGTAGGAAAAGAAGAAGAAGAAGCAGATCAAGAAGGGGAAGAAGAAGAATAGAAAGAAGAAGATGATGAAGAAGAAGAAAGGGATAATAGAAGAAGAAGCAGAAGAAGAGGAAGAAGGAGAAGATGAAGAAGTTAAAGAAGAAGAAGATTAAGAAGTGGAAGAAGAAGTAGTAGTAGTTGAAGAAGATGAAAAAGAAGGAGAAGAAGAAGAAGACAAAGAAGAAGAAGATAAAGAAGAAGAAGAAGAAGAAGAAGACGAACAAGCACGAGAAAAAAAGAAGAGAAAGAAGAAGAAGAAGTAGACAAAAATGAAGAACCAGGAGAAGGAGAGGAAAAAGGAGAACCAGAAGAACAAGAAGGGGAAGAAGAAGAAGAAGATAAAAAAGAAGAATTTGATGAAGAAGATGAAGTAGAAGAAGAAGATGTAAAAGAAGAGGAAGAAGAAGATGAAGAAGTGATAAAAAAGAAAAAGAAGAAGAAGATAGATTATTGATTAAAGAGGGTGGGCTTAGGGATTTGGAATTATGTATTAGGGATTGAGGGTTAGTGATTCGGGAGATAGGGATTAGAGGTGATGTTTTAAGGTATAGAGATTAAGGCTTAGAGATAGGGATTAATGATTAAGTATTAGAGATTAGGGATTAGTAATTAGAGATTTTGAGTGATTAGGGATTAAGGAATGGAGATTAGGATTAAGGATTAAGAGATTAGGGATAAGGATTAAGGATTAGGAATATTGGATTATGGATTAAGGGATTAATAATTAAGAACTAGGGATAAGTGATTTAGTATTAAGGAAAAGGTGTTAGGGATTTGTGATTAGGGATTAGAGATTATGGAATAGGGATTCATGATAAAAGTTTAAAGATTAGGCATTAGGGATTAAAGATTAAGGGATTAGGTCTTAAAGATTAAAGACTAAGCATTAGGGATTAGGTACTAAATATTAGAGATTTCGAAAGAGATATTAAAGATTAGGGATTAGGGAAGAAGAAGACAAAGAAGAAGAAGTGGAACAAATAGAAGATGTAAAAGAAAAGGAAGTAGTAGTAGAAATAGAAGTAATAGAAGAAGAACAAGAAGAAGAAGAAGAAAAAGATGGAAAAAGAGAATAAGAAGAAGAAGAAGAAGAAGAAGAAGAAGAAGTAATAAATGAAGAAGAAGAAGAAGAAGATAGAGAAGAAGAAAAAGAAGAAGTAGAGCAAGAAGAAGAAGAATAAGAAGAAGAAGAAGAAAAAGAAATGAAAGAAGAAGAAGAAGAGGAAGAAGATGAATAAGTGGAGGAAGAAGAAGAAGAAGAAAAGAAAGAAAAAGAAGAAATATGAAGAAAAAGAAGAGGAAGAGGAACAAGAAGAAGTAGAAGAAGTTGAAGAAGAAGAAGAAGAAGAAGAAGAAAATGAAGAAGAAGAAAAAGAAGAGGAGGATAAGAAAGATGAGGAAGAAGAAGAAGAAGAGGAAGAAGAAGAAAGGGAAGAAGAAAAAGAAGAAGAGGAAGAAGAATAAGAAGAAGAGGAAAAGAGGAACTAGAGGAAGAAGAAGAAGAAGAGTTCGAAAAAGAAAAAGAATAAGAAAAAGATTTAAAAGAAGAAGGAGAAGGCAAAGAAGTGCAAGAAGAAGAAGAAGAAGAAGAAAAAGAAGAAGAAAAACAAGTAAAAGAAGAAGAAGAAGCAGAGGAAGTAGAAAACTAAGAATAATATTAAAAAGAACAAGAAGTGCTAAAAGAATAAGTAGAAGAAAAAGAAGAAGAAGAAGAAGAAGAAGAAGAAGAAGAAGTTGAAGAAGAATGAGAAGAAGAAGAGGAAGAAGAAGAAGACAACAAGGAAGAAGAAGAAGAAAAGAAGAACAAGAAGAAAGAGAAGAAGAAGAAGTAGAAGACGAAGAGAGAGAAGAAGAAGAAGAAGATGAGGAAGAACAAGATGAAGAAGTAGTTGAGGAAGGAGTTGAAGAAGAAGATAAAGAAGAAGAAGAAGAAGAAGAAGAAGAAGAAGAAGAAGTGGAAGAAGAAGATGAAAAAGAAAAAGAGGAGGAGGAGGGAGAAGAAGAAGAATAAGTAGAGGAAGAAGAAGAAGGAGAAGAAGAAGAAGAAGAAGAAGAAGAAGAAGTGGAAGATGAGGAGAAGAGGATGAAGAAGAAGATGAAGATAAGGAAGAAGAACAAGATGAAGAGAAAGAAGAACAAGAAGAAGAAGAGGAAGAATAAGGGGATGAACAAAAAGGAGTGGAAGAAGAAGAAGAGAAAAAGAGAAAGAAGAAGAGGAAAAGATGAAGAGGAAGAAGAAGAAGGAGAAGTAGTAGGAAAAGAAGAAGAAGAGGCAGACCAAGAAGGGGAAGAAGAAGAATAGAAAGAAGAAGATGTTGAAGAAGAAGAAAGGGATAGTAGAAGAAGAAGCAGAAGAAGAGAAAGAAGGAGAAGATGAAGATGTGGAAGATGAAGAAGTGGAAGAAGAAGAAGAAGAAGTGGAAGAAGAAGTAGTAGCAGTTGAAGAAGATGAAAAAGAAGGAGAAGAAGAAGAAGACAAAGAAGAAGAAGACGAAGAAGAAGAAGAAGAAGAAGACGAACAAGCACGAGAAGAAAAAGAAGAGGAAGAAGAAGAAGAAGTAGATAAAAATGAAGAACTAGAAGGAGAGGAAAAAGGAGAACAAGAAGAAGAAGAAGATAAAGAAGAAAAATTTGATGAAGAAGATGAAGTAGAAGAAGAAGATGTAAAAGAAGAGGAAGAAGAAGATAAAGAAGTGATAAAAAAGAAAAAGAAGAAGAAGATAGATTATTGATTAAAGAGGGAGGGCTTAGGGATTTGGGATTATGTATTAGGGATTGAGGGTTAGTGATTCAGGAGATAGGGATTAGAGGTGATGTTTTAAGGTATAGAGATTAAGGCTTAAAAATAGGGATTAATGATTAAGTATTAGAGATTAAGGATTAGTAATTAGAGATTATGAGTGATTAGGGATTAAGGAATGGAGATTAGGATTAAGGATTAAGAGATTAGGGATAAGGATTAAGGATTAGGAATATTGGATTTTGGATTAAGGGATTAATAATGAAGAACTAGGGATAAGTGATTTAGTATTAAGGAAAAGGTTTTAGGGATTTGTGATTAACGATTAGAGATTATGGAATAGGGATTCATGATAAAAGTTTAAAGATTAGGCATTAGGGATTAAAGATTAAGGGATTAGGTCTTAAAGATCAAGGACTAAGCATTAGGGATTAGGTACTAAATAATAGAGATTTCAAAAGAGATATTAAAGATTAGGAATTAGGGATTAGGGATTACAAAAGAAGAAGAAGTGGAACAAAGAGAAGAAGATGTAAAAGAAAAGGAAGTAGTAGTAGAAATCGAAGTAATAGAAGAAGAACAAGAAGAAGAAGAAGAAAAAGAAGGAAAGGAGAATAAGAAGAAGAAGGAGAAGAAGAAGAAGTGAAAGAAGAAGAAGACGAAGGAAAAGAAAAGGAAAAAGAAGAAGCAATTGAAGAAGAGAAAGGAGAAGAAGAAGAAGACAAAGAAGAGGAAGATGATGAAGAAGAGGAAGAAGAAGAAGGAGAAGAAGTAGAAGTTGAAGAAGAAGAAGAAGAAAAAGAAGAAGAACAAAAAAGAAGAGGAAGAAGAAGAAGAAGAAGAAGAAGAGGAAGAAGAAGAAGAAGAACAAGAAGAAGAAAATGAGAAAGAAGAGGAAGAAGACGAAGAAGAAGAAGCAGAACAAGAAAAGGAAGAAAAAGAGGAAGAAAAATTGGAAGAAGAAGAAGAAGAGCAAGAAGAACAAGAGAAAGAAGTGGAAGGAGAAGAGGAAGAAAAAGAACAAGAAGAAGAAGTAGAAATGGAAGAAGAAGATGATGAAGAAGTGCAAGAAGAAGAAGAAGAAGAAGGAGAAGAAGAAGAAAAAGAAGAAGGAGATGATGAAGAAGAAGAAGAAGAGGAAGAAGAAGAAGGAGAAGAGGGAGAGATGGAGAAAAATAATAATAATAATAATAATAATAATAATAATAATAATAATAATAATAATAAGAAGTAGAAGAAGAAGAAGAAAAAGAAGACAAGAAGAAGAAGAAAGAGAAGTAAAAGAAGTGGAAGAAGAAGAAGAGAAAAACGTAGATGAAAAAGAAGGAGAAGAAGAGACAGAGAAGAAGAAGAAGAAGAAGAAGAGAAGAAGAAGAAGAAGAAGAAGAAGAAGAAGAAGAGGGAGAAGAAGAACAAGTAGTAGAAGGGGAAGCAAAAGAAGAAGAAGAATAAGAAGAAGAAGAAGAACAAGAAGCAGTAGAAGAAGAAGTAGAAGAAGAAAAAGAAGAAGAAGAAGAACAAGAAGTACAAGAATAAGAAGATGAAGAAGATGATGATGAAGAAGATGAAGGAGAAGAATTAGAAGAAAGAGAAGGAGAAGAAGAAGAAGAAGAAGAAGATGATGATGATGAAGAAGAAGGTGATGTAGATGAAAAAGAAGAGGAAGGGGAACAAAA
Source organism: Vanilla planifolia (assembly GCA_023846275.1). NCBI lineage: Eukaryota > Viridiplantae > Streptophyta > Magnoliopsida > Asparagales > Orchidaceae > Vanilla > Vanilla planifolia. The sequence continues at coordinate 114,992 of JAIUJO010000703.1, forward strand.
AGAAGAAGAAGAAGATGATGATGATGAAGAAGAAGAGGAAGAAAGGGAAGAAAAAGTTGAAGAGGAAAAAGAAGAAGAATCAGAAGAAGAAAAAGATGATGAGGAAAAAGAGGAGAAAGAAGAAGAAGAAGATTAGAAAGAAGGAAACGAAAAAATGAAAGTAAAACAAGAAGAAGAAGAAGTGAAAGAAGAAGAGGAAGATGAAGAAGAGGAAAAAGAAGTGGAAGAAGAAGAAAAGGAACAACAAGAAGAGGAAAAGAAGAAGAAAAAGACAAAGAACAAGAAGCAAAAGAAAAAGAAGAATAACGAGAAGAAGAAGAAGAAGAAGAACAATAATTAGAGGAAGAAGAACAAGTGGAAGTAGTAGAAGAAGAAGAAGAAAAAGAAGAAGAAGACGAAGAAGTTGTGTTACACCCCATTTTTTTCCTAGGCTGATTTTTGGCATACATTTTTTTTTTTTTTTTTTTACATATAGACAGGTCAGATCGTCCCATACCAACCTGAGTAGCCTACGAAAAACATAGGATATAACACATCATTACACACCTACTTTCCTTAACAATGTGGATCCCATCTCCCGGGTACACCGTCAAATCAGGTTCATGACTCCTGAATTAACAGATGGACTCGCGCAATGTTACTCCTGCTAGACCCAATACTCCTAACCCATACCGATAGGAGAACCGGTCTAATAGAAGTCTGAACCCCCACGGTTAAGTTCCATAGTCATGTAATGACCTCACCATCAAAAATAAAATACATAACATCCTCAGATAAAATATGGCACTCCACACACTATACCACCAAGACAATAAAGTAAAACAGTGAATGGAAACTACATCACATCACAAGAATAAGATCCAAGTCCAACAAATACAATATCATCCAACTAGATACATAAGTCAGAATCACCCTCACATAATACAAGACATAAAAATAACAGTCTCACTGAATACATCCAACAGCAACAATCAACTAACCAGAATGTCTCGGATAATCACAGATCAGATCTCCTCCACTAGCCTACTGATCACGATCCCACCTAAAGCTGGGTGGCGTCAAGTCTGCCGAGCCACTGGAAAAATATAGATAAAAAGGAATGAGCTACGCCCAGTAGGAAAGACAGCTAGTAAAAACTCACATGCAAGAGAAGGATAATAGCAAAAGTATAGGAATACAGCATAACAATGTAGGGTGGAAAGGCACTCTCAGTCCCAGACTCCGACCAACCATAGTCACCCCAGTCACACCAGAGTAGCTCTCCTCTGGGCTTCCAGGTAGCGTGCCAGTGGGAACGCCCATCTCGAAACACGCATGGCGCCTAAGCACCCGACACCGCAGCGTCTCTCGTCAATCAATCTCCTGGAGACTATAGACAAATCCAGTCACAAAATCTCTAGCCAACGTGAGACACCCCTGCCACCCTAAGGCGCGCAGGCCTACACACTTGGCTAGCCACTGCGAGACACCCCTGCCACCCTCAGGCGCGCAGGCCTACACACATGGACCAGGAGAGATCGACTCAGCCACCGTCCCAAGGAGTCCTCTACCAACAACTTCCATAGAAGCTCACGCCCCTACAGTCATTGCCAATCTCTAACTCCAAGATCCGGCAACATGTGTCCAGGTACAACAAGGTGCATACCAGTCACATGTATACTGTGGAAGCTAAGTCTGAACCGCATAGTTACCTACCACAACTACCCTAAAACATCATATAGGGTCTATAGTAGTCCGGTCCAGTATGCCAATCCATAAAATATGCCAACACTGAGTAAACTGACTCAATCCATGTCAATGCCATCCAAGTAACATAAACTGTATCGAAATTCTGACTATTCTGGTAACACTTACCCAAGTGTCACACTTCCTTCCAACTGATCCAGCTGTACTGAATTTATGGATAATTTCCAACAGTAACTTTCAACTTGTCTATGTGATTTCCCTAAATCACCTTTTTCTCGTTTCAGGAAATTTTAAATTTCAACTTCAATTTCTGCCCTTTATCCATTTTCCGAAATTCGGAATAAATTTCCGAATTTAAAATTTAAATTCCACATATATCTTTTTTTTCCGAAAATTTGAAATAAATTTCCGAAAATTTAAATTCCACATATTTTCCGAAAATTCGGATTAAAAATTTTTCCACATATTTTCCGAAAATTCGGATTAAAAAAAATTCCACATATTTTCCGAAAATTCGGATTAATTTCCGAATTAAGTTTTTCCTCCGCCGTTCGTCCGCGCCCGCGTTCCGCTGAACCGGGTTTCGCTGCCGGTTCGGAAAAAACCGCGCTGAACCGCGAACCCACCGGCCGAACCTTTAAATCAAATTTTCCAGCCGACGTTTAGTATTTAAATATTATTAATTATTAATTAATTACAATTATTTAATTAACTAAGCTGAAATTAATCTAATCCATCTCCTTCCTCCGCCCGGCGCCTGCGAAACCCTAGCCGACGATTCCTCCGGGAAATTCCGTTTTCCCCGTCGATTTCTGGCGACCGAGATCAAGGCGAAGCAAAATCCGATGTTCATACTATCCTAATTTGTCAATAATGCCACTAATTTCTAAGATTCAATCAAATTTCCCGCCGAAGTTTTCATCCGATCCTCATTTAACAATTTATGAAATTAAACGAACAATCTATGAAATTAAACAATTTTCAGCATTTGATACAATCTTAACATGATTAAAGTCCATAATAGAATAATCAATTGCTCGGTAAAATTTCCAATTTGACGGGTATAATTTTTTCCGAAAACCCTAAAATGCTAAAATCAATAATTTGCATTAATAATTTTCAAAAACCACAATTCGCATGCTCCGGTAGCTAATTGCAAAATAATCCATATTTTTAAATTGCTGATTAACTAATTTAAGCCGAAATTTCCTACCTTTCTTCTCCGGCGACGGTGGCGACGGTGGCGACGGTGAAGCTCGCACGCGACCAACCGCTGCTCCTCGCCGAACGAAACCGGTACCAATCGATTCTCCTCGATCACGCGAACCTCCAGATACAAAAAGCCCCTTGAAAGGCTGTCGGAAAATATCGCCGTCCGCCGCGAACACCTCGTCTCCGGCCGCCGTTCGAAACCCTAAGGGCCGAAACGGTTCGGGTTAAATACCCCGCTTAAACCGATAATAACCCGTTAACGACCCATTAAACGCCGGTTGACCTGCCAAAACGCCGTTTAACCTTCGATCAGCCGGTTAATCTCCACCGCTGATCTCGTCCGTCCGATCCGCTTATCCGCGGCTTATCCAAACGCACGCGCAAACGCACTCGGCGAACCGCCCCCGCCTTCGCTGAACCGCTCCGGTCCGGTTCACGCGCGGTAAAAACCAAATTTCCGGTTTAAAAATTCTAATGAACCGATTTAATTAAATTTTTGAATTTCCAAAAATCCAATAAATCCAATTAAACAGGGAAAATTACTTAAAAATTTCCTCGGTGCTCCGAAAAATCCCCAGAAAATTTCAGAAATTCCAATTGCCTCCAATTGAGCTCCTGGCTCATCCTACTGTCGATCTGAAATCATTCAAGCCACAATTTAATTATTGAAGATTAAACCTATAATATTTTACCGGGTATAACAAGTTGAAGTAAAAGTGGTAGGAGAAAAAGAAGAAGAAGGAAAAGGAGAAGAAGAAATGGAAGAAGAATTTGAAGAACAAGATGATGAAGAAGGAGAAGAAGAAGAAGAGGAAGAACAAGAAGAAGAAGAAGAAGAAGGGGAAGAACAAGAAGTAGAAGATGATGAAGAATTAGTATTAGAAGAAGAGAAGGAGGAAGAAGAAGAAGAAGAAGAGAGAGAAGAAGAAGAAGAGGAAGAAGAAGAAGAAGAAGTAGTAGTAGTAGAAGAAGAAGAAGTAAAGGAAGAAAAAGAAGAGAAAAAAGAAGAAGTAGAAGATAATGAAGAAAAAAGAAGTAGAAGATGAGGAAGAATAAGAGGAAAAAGAAGTAGAAGAGGAAGAAGAAGAAGAATAAGAAGAGGAAGAAGAAGAAGAAGATGAGGTAGAAGAAGAACAAGAAGAAAATGAGGAGCAAGAGTAAGAAGAAGAAGAAAAAAAGCAAAAAGGAGAAGAATAGGAAGATGAAGAACAAGGAGAAGAAGAGGAAGAAGAAGATGACGAAGAAGAAGAAGAGGTGGTGGAAGAAGGTGAAAAACAAGAAGAATAAGGAGAAGAAGAAGAAGAAGAACAAAATGGAGGAGAAGAAGAAAAGGAAGAAGAAGAAGATGAGAAAAACAAGAATTTGAAGAAGAAGAAGAGGAAGAAGAAGAATAAAAAGATGAAGAAGAGGAGGAGGAAGAAGAAGGGGAATAAGAAGATGAAGAAGAAGAAAAAGAAGTAGAAGAAGAACTAGAAGAACAAGAAGAAGGAGAAGGAGGAGAAGAAGAAGAAGAATAAGAAGAAGAAGATGAAGTAAAAAAGAAGAAGAAGAAGAAGAAAAACAAAAAGAAGAAGAATAAAAAGAAGAAGAAGAAGAGGAAGAAGAACAAGAGGAAGAACAAGAAGATTAAGAGGAAGAAGAACAGGAGGAACAAGAAGAAGAAGAAGAACAAGCAAGGGAAGAAGAAGAAGAAGAAGAAGAAGAAGTTGAACATGAAGGAGAAGAAGAAGAAGAAGCAGAAGGAGAAGAAGAAGAAGATGGAGAAGAAGAAGAAGAGGAAAATGAAGAAGTTGAACAAGTAGAAGAAGGAAAGGAAGAAGAAGAGGTGGAAGAAGAGGGAGAAGTGGAACAAGAAGGAGAAGAAGAAGAGAAGAAGAAGAAGAAGATGAAGAAGAAGTCGAAGAAGAAGAATATGTCGTAGTAGAAGAAGAAGTATAAGAAAAAGAAAATGAGGAACAAGAACAAGAAGAAGAAGAAATAAAAGAAGACGAAGAAGAAGAAGATGAAGAGGAGGAAGAAAAAGATGTAGAAGAGGATGTTGTAGAAAAAGAAGGCAAAGAAGAAGAAGAAGAAGAAGAACTAGATGAAGAAGTGATAAGAGAAGAAGAAGAAGAGGAAGAAAAAGGAAAGGAAGGAGAACAAGAAGAAACAGGAAGAGAAGAGCAAGAGTTACAAGAAGAAGATGAAGTAGTAGTAGTTGTAGAACAAGACGAAGAAGAAGAAGAAGAAGAAGAAGATGAAGGAGAAGAAGAAGAGGAAGAAGAAGTGGAAGAAAAAGATGAGGAAGAAGAAAATGAAATCGAAGAAAAGGAATAACAAAAAGAAGAACAAGAAGAAAAGAAAGAAGAAGACGAAGAAGAAGAAGAAGAAGAAGATGAACAAAAAGATGAAGAAGAAGAGGAAGAATACGAAGAAGAAGAAGAAGAAGAAGAAGAGGAAGGAGAGGGAGAAGAAGAAGAAGAAGAGGAAGGAGAAGAACAATAAGAGGAAGAAGCAATAGAACAGGATGTAGTAGAAGAAGAAGAACAAGTAGGTGAAGAAGTGGTAAGCGAAAATGAAGAAATGGGAAAAGAAGAGCAAGAGGAAGAAGAAGAAAAAGAAGATGTAGAAAAAGAAGAGAAGAAGAAGACGAAGATAAAGGAGAATGAGAAGAGGAAGAAGAAGTGGAAGAAAAAGAAGAGGAAGAAGAAGGAGAAGAAGAAGAAGAGGAAGAACAAAAAGAAGAAGTAAAAGAGGAAGAAGAAGAAGAATAAAAAGAAGAAGAAGAGGAAGAAGAAGAAGAAGAAGAAGAGGAAGAAGAAGAAGAAAAAGAAGAATTAGCAGAAGAACAAGTCAAAGAAGAAGAAGAAGAAGAAGAGGGAGAAGAACGAGAAGAAGAAGAAAAAGAAGAAGAAGAAGAAGAAAAAGAAGAAGAAGAAGAAGAAGAAAAGGAAGAAGAAAAAGAGAAAACAGAAGATGCTGAAGAAGAAGAAGAAGAAGAAGAAGACAAAGAAGAAGAAGAAGCAGAACGAGGAGGAGGAGGAGGAGGAGGAGGAGGAAGAAGAAGAAGAATGAGAAAAAGAAGATGAAGAAGAAGAAGATGATGAAGAAGAAGAAAAAAAAGAAGAAGTAGAAGAGGAAGAGGTATAAGATTTAAAAGAAGAAAAAGAAGAACAAGAAGTAAAAGAATAAGAGGAGAAAAAATAATAAGAAGAAGAAGAAGTAGAAAAGGAAACCAAACTAGAAGAAGAAGAAGAGGAGGTGGAAGAAGAAGAAGAATACGATGGAGAAGTAAAAAAAGAGAAGAAATGGAAGAAGGCGAAGAAGAAGAAGAAGAAGAAGAAGGACAAGAACAAGAACAAGTCGAAGAAGATTTAGTAGAAGAAGACGTAGAAGAAGAAGTAGAAGAAGAAGAAAAAGAAGAAAAAGAAGAAGAGGAAGAAGACAAAAAGGAAGAAGTAGAAAAAAGAGAAGATGAGGAAGAAGAATGAGAAGTAGAAGAAGAGGAGGAGGAACAAGAAGAAGAAGACGAAGAAGTTGAAGAAGAAGAAAATAAGGTGGAGGAAGTAGGAAAAGAGGAGGAAGAAGAAGAAGAAGAAGAAGAAAAAGAAGAAGAAGGAGAAAGAGAAGAAGAAGAAAAATATGATAGAGAACAAGATGAACAAGTGGAAGAAGAAGAAGAAGATGAAGAAGAAGAAGAAGAAGAAGAAGAAGATGAAGATGAAGAAGAAGAAGAAGAAGAAAAGGAAGAAGCAGAATAAGGAGTAGGAGAAGAAGAAGAAGAAGATGAGTAAGAAGAGGAAGAGTAAGAAAAGAAGAAGAAAAGAAATATGAGGAAGATGAGGAAGAAGAACGAGTGGATGAGTAAGAAAAAGTAGAACAGAAAGAAGAGGAAGAAGAATAAGGAGAAGAAGAGAAAGAAGATAGATTATGGATTAGTATGCGAGTGCTTAAGGATTTGGAAATATTTATTAGGGATTTAGGATTAGGCATTATGGAGGGAGGGATTCGGGATTATGGATTAGACAATAAAGATTATAGATAAAGGATTAAGAATTAGGGATTCAAAATTTGAAATTAAGGATTAGTGATTAGCGAATTTTGAAGAAAAATTATGAGTTTGTGACTAGGGATAATTGACTAAGGGTTAGAGATTAAGGATGAAGGGATTAAGAATTAAGTATTAAGGATTAGGCATTACGGATTAAGATTTAAGGACTAGGGATTATGAATTAAGGAATTGAGATTAAATATTAGAGATTTGGGATTAGGAATTTAGGACATTAGATTAGAGATAAGGGATTAGAGATTAGAAATTAAGGATTAGGAATTTGAATTAAGGATTAGGGATTTGATATTAAAGATTGAGGAAGAAGAAAGATGGAAGAAGGAAGAAAGAATAATGAAGGAGGAAGGGAGAAAGATGAAGGAAGAAAGAAAAAGAAATATGGAAGAAGAAAGAAAAAAGAAGAAGAAAGAAAGAAGATAGAAGAAGAAAAAAAGAAGAACAAGAAGAAAAAGAAGGAGAAAGAGAATGAAAAAGAGGAATAGCAGAACAAGAAGGAGGAGAAGGTGAAGGAGAAGGAGAAGGGGAATGAGATGGAGAAGAGGGAGAAGAAGAAGGAGAGAAAG
>JAIUJO010000703.1:135000-137500 GCA_023846275.1 Vanilla planifolia
AAAAATAATTTGAAGAAGAAGAAGAAGAAAAAGATGAAGAGGAAGGAGAAGAAGAACAAGAGGAAGAAAAAAAAGAGGAAGGAGAAGAAGAACAAAAGGAAGAAATGGAAGAGGAAGGAGAAGAAGAAGAAGAGGGAGAAGAAGAACAAAAGGAAGAAGAAGAAGTAGTAGTACTAGTTAAAAAAGAAAAAGAAGAACAAGAAGAAGGAGAAGAACAAAGGCAAGAAGATTTGGAAGAAGAAGAAGAGGAAGAAGGAGAAGAAGAAGAAGTGGAGGAAGAAGAAGAAGAAGAAGTAGAAGAAGATAAGGAATAGGAAGAAGAAGAAGAAGAAAAATGAGAAGAAGAAGAAGAGGAAGAAGTAGAAGATGAAGAAGAAGAAGAGAAAGAAGAACTAAAAGGAGGAAGAGAAGAAGAAGAAGAAGAAGAGGAGGATAAAGAGGAATAATAAGAGTAAGAAGAAGAAGAAGAAGAAAAAGAAAAACAAAAAGAAGAAGAAGCAGCAAAAGAAGTGAAAGAAGAAGAACAGGAAGAGGAATAATAATAAGAAGAAGAAGAGAAGGAAGAAGAAGAAGATGAAGAAGTAGAAGACAAAGAAGATGAAGAAGAAGAAGAAGAAGAATAAGAGGAAGATGAGGAAGATGGAGAAGAAGAAGTAGAAGGAGATAAGGAAGGAGGAGTGGAAGAAGAAGAGGAAGAAGAAGAAGAAGAAGAAGAAGAAGAAGAAAAAGATGATGTGGAAGAAGAAGAGGAAGAAGGGGAAGAAGACGAAGGGGAAGAAGAGGAAGAAGAAGAGGAATAGGAAGGACAAGAGGAGGAACGAGAAGTAGAAGAAGTAGAAGAAGATGCAGAAGAAGAATAAGAAGAAGAAGAAGAAGAAGAAGAAGAATAAAAAGCAAAAGAAGTAGAAGAAGAAGATGATGATGAAGAAGAAGAAGAACATTTAAAAGAATAAGAAGAAGAAAGAGAAGAAGAAGAAGAAAAAATAGGAAGACGAAGAATTGGAAGAAAAATATGTAGATGATTAGGAAGAAAAAGAAGAAGAAAAAGATTGAGAATTGGAAGAAAAAGATGGAGAAGAGGATGGAGAAGAAGAAGAACAACAAAAATTACAAGAAGAATAAGAAGAAGAAGAAGAAGGAGAGGAAGAAAAAGAAGATGAAGAAGAAGAAGTAGAAGAAGGGGAAGAACAGGAAGAGGAAGAGGAACAAGAAGGAGAGGAGGAAGAAGAAGAAGAGGAAGAGGAAGAAGAAGAAGAAAAAAAAGAAGCAAAAGATGAATAAGAAGAAGAAGAAGAAGAAGAAGAAGAAGAAAAGAAGAAGAAGAATAAAAAGAAGAAGAAATAAAAGAGGAAGAAGAAGAAGAACAACAATAACAACAATTAAAAGGAGTGGAAGAAGAAGAGGAAGAAGAATAAGAAGAACAAGAACAAGAAGAAGTAGAAGAGTAAAAAGAAGAAGAAGAAGAAGAAGGTGAAGAAAAAGAAGAGGAAGTAGAAGAAGTTGAAGAAGAAGAAGAAGAATATGAAAAAGAAGAAGTGGAAGAAGGAGGAGAAGTGGAAGAAGAAGAAGATGAAGAAGTAGAAGAAGAGAAGTAGAAGAAGAGATGAAGAAGAAGACGAAGAGGAAGAAGAAGTAGAAGAAGAAGAAGAAGAAATGAAAAAAATTATGATGAAAGAAAAAGAAGTAGAAGAAGATGTTCAAGAAAAAGAAATAGAAGAAGTCGTAGAAGAAGAAGCAGAAAAAGATGAAGAAGAAGAAGAAGAAGAAGAAGAAGTGGAAGAAGAAAACGTAGAAGAGGAAGTAGTAAGAGAGTGAGGCGAAGAATAAGAAGAAGAAGAAGAAGACGAAGTATTAGTAGTAGTAATAGTAGTACCAGATGAAGAAGAATAGAAGAAGAAGAAGAAGAAGAAGAAGAAGAAGAGGAAGACAAATAAGAAGAAGAAGAAGGAAAAGAGGAACAAGAAGAAGAAGCAGCAAGGGAAGAAGAAGAGGAAAAAGAAGGAGTAAAAGTAGTAAAAGAAGAAGGAGAGGAAGGAGAAGAAGTAGAAGAAAAGAAGAAGAAGAAGAAGAAGGGGAAGAAGAAGAAGATGAAGAGACAGAAGAAAAAGAAGAAGAGTAAAAGGAAGAAGAGGAAGAAGATGATGGAGAAGAAGAAAAGATGAAGAGGTAGAAGAAGAAGAATAATAAGAAGTAGAGAAAGTAGTAGAAGAAGAAGAAGAGGAACAAGAAGAAAAAAAAAATATGGAAGATGAGGAAGAAGAAGATGAAAAAGATGAGAAAGAAGAAGAAGAAGAAGAAGAAGAAGAAGAAAAGGAACAGGAAGAGTAAGAAGAAGTAGAAGAAAAAGAAGAAGAAGGGGAAGATGATGATGATGATGATGAAAAAGAAGAAGTAGAGAGTAAGAAGAAGGAGAAGAAGAGGAACAAGACCTACATGAGGAGGAAAACGATGAAGACTTAGCAAAAAAAGAAGAAGAAGAAAAAGAAGAAAAAAAGAGGAT
>JAIUJO010000703.1:140000-142500 GCA_023846275.1 Vanilla planifolia
AAAAAGATGATAAAGAAGAAGAAGAAGAACAATAAGGAGAAGAAGAAGAAAAGGAAGAAGTAGAAGAGGAGGAAGAAGAAGAAGGAGAAGAAGAAGAATAAGAAGAAGAAGAACTAGAACAAGAAGAGGTAGAAGAAGTGGAAAAAAGAAAATAAAGAAGGTAGTGAAAGGAAGAAGATGAAGATGAAGAAAAATAAGAAGAGGAAGAAAAAGAACAAGACAACAACAAAGAATAAGAAGAAGGAAAATAAGAAGAAGAGGAAGAAAAGATGGAGAAGAAGAAGAAGAAGAAGAAGAGGAAGAAAAAGATGAAGAGGTGGAAGAAGAAGAAGAAGAAGAAAAAGAAAAGGAAGATAATGAAGAAGAGGGGAAAGAGAAAGAAGATGATTAAGAAGTTGCAGAAGAAGAAGAGCAAGAAGAAGAAGAAGAAGAAGAAGAAATGGAAGAAGAAAAGGAGGAAGAAGAAGAAGTGGAAGAAGAAGAAGAGGAAGAAGGAGGGGAAAAACAAGAAGAGGAAGAAGATGAAGGAGAATAAGAAGAAGAGAAGAAGAAGAAGAGAAGAAGAAGAAGAAGAAGAAGAGAAAGGAAAAGTTGAAGAAAAAGAAGTAGAACAAGAAGAAGAACAATTAGAGGAAGAAGAAAAAGAAGGAGAAGAAGTTGAAGAAGAAGAGGTAGGAGAAGAAAAAGATGACGAATAAAGGTAAGAGGAAGGAGAAGAAGAAGAAGAGGGAAAAGAAGAACAAGAGGAATAAGAAGAAGAAGTAGTAAATAAAGAATAAGAAGAAGTAGAAGGTGAAGGAGAAGTGGGAGACAAAGAAGAAAAAGATGAAGGAGAAGAAGAAGAGCCAGAATAAGATGAAAAAGAGGATGAGGAAGATGAAGAAAAAGTAAAAGAGCAAGAAGTTGAAAAAGAAGAGGAAGATGAAGAAGAAGAAGAAGAAGAGGAAGAAGAAGAAGAAGAAGAAGAAGAAGAAGAAGATGAAGAATATGAAGGAAAAGAAGAGGAAGAAGAAGAAGATGAAGGAGAAGATGAAAAAAAAGAGAAGGAAGTAGAAGAAGAGGAAAAAGAAGAAGAAGAAGAAGATGAAGAAGGAGAAGAAGAAGAAGAAAAAGAAGATGAGGAAGAAGAAGAAGAAGATGATGATGACGAAGAAGAAGAATAATAAGAAGAAGAAAAGAATGGAGAAGAAGAGGAAGAAGAAGAAGAAGAATAAAAAGAATAAGAAGAAGAAGAGGAAGAAGAAGAAGAAGAAGAAGAAGAAGAGGAAGATGATAAGGAAGAAGAAATGGAAAAAGAAGAAGAGGAAAAATAAGAAGAAGAAGAAGATAATGAAGGAGGAGGAGAAGAAGAAGAAGAAGAGGAAGAAGAAGACGAAGAAGAGGAAGAAGAACTACAAAAAGAAGAAGAAGAAGAATAAGAAGAGGAAGAAGAAGAAGACGAAGATGAAGTAGAAGAAAAAGAATAGGAAGAAGAAGATGAGGATGAAGAAGAAAAGAAAAAAGTGGTAGAAGAAGAGAAAGAAGAAGATGCAGAAGAAGAAGAAGAAGAAGAAGAAGAAAGAGATGATGATGAAGAAGAATAAAAAAGAGAAGTAGAATAGGAAGTTGAAGAAGAAGGAGAAGAAAAATTTGAAGTAGAAGAAGAAGGTGAAGAAGAAGAGTTTGAAGAAGAAGAAGAAGAAGAAGGAAAAGGAAATGTTGAAGGAGAAGAAGAGCAAAAAGAAGAAGAAGAAGAAGAAGAAGAAGTAAGAGAAGAAGTAGAAGAATAAGTAGAAGAAGAAGAAGAAGAGGAAGACTAAGTGGAAGAAGAGTAAGAAGAGGAAGAAGAAAAAGAAGAAGAGAAAGAAGAAAAGAAGAAGAGGAAGAAGAGGAACAAGAGCATGAAGAGGAAGAAGGAGAAGAAGAAGAAGAAGAAGAAATAGAAGAAGAAGAAGTGGAAGAAGAAGAAGAAGAGGAAGAAGAAGAAGAAGAAGAAGAAGAGATTATAAAGCAGAAGAAGATGTAGAGGAGTAGAAGTAAAAAAGAAGAATAAAAAGAAGGAGAAGAAGAAGAACAACAAGTAGAAGAGCAAGCAGAAGATGAAGAAGAAGAAGATGATGATCAGGAACAAGAAGAAGAAGAAGAAGAAGAAGAGGAAGAAGAAAAATATTAAGAAGAAGAACAAGAGGGAGAAGGAGAAGAAAAGGAAGAAGAAGAAGAAGAGGAAGAAGAAGGCGAAGAAGAAGAAGTACAGGAACAAGAAGAAGAATAAGAAGAAAAAGAAGAAGAGGAGGAAGAAGAAGAAAAGGAAGAAGAAGAAGAAGAAGTAATGGTAGAAGAAGAAGAAGAAGAAGAGGAACAAGAAGTATTAGAAGAAGAAGAAGGAGAAGAAAAAGGCGAAGAAGAAGAAGAACAAAAAGAAGAAGTGGAAGAAGTAGAAGTAGAAGAAGAAGAAGAAGAAGAGGGAGGAGGAGAAGAAGAAGATGATGAAGAAAAAGAAGAAGTAGAACAAGAAGAAGTA
>JAIUJO010000703.1:155000-157500 GCA_023846275.1 Vanilla planifolia
AGAAAGAGAAGAAGAAGTACAAGTAGTAGTTAGTAGAAGTTATGTTTGCAATAAAAGAAGAAGAAGAAGTTGAAGAAGAAGATGAAAAAGAAGTAGAAGAAGAAGAAGAAGAAGAAGAAGAAGACAATTAAGAGGAAGAAGAAGTAGAAGAAGAACAAATAGAAGAATAAGAAGGAGAGAGAAGAAGAAGAAGAAGAAGAAAAAATGAAGTAGAAGTAGAAGTAGATGAAGATGAAGAGAAGAAGAAGAAGAAGTAGCAGTAGTAGTAGTAGATGAAGAGGAGGAAGAAGTAGAAGTAGAAGAAGAAGAAGAACATCATGAAGAAGAAGGGGAAGAAGAAAAAGAATAAGAAGAAGTAGATGAAGAAGAAGAAGAAGAAGAAGAAGAAGAAGAGGAAGAGAAAAGAGAATAAGATGAAGAAGAAGTCGAAGATGAAGAAAAATAAGAAGAAGACTAAGAAGAAAATGAAGATGGAGAAGAAGATGAAGAAGGACAAGGAGAAAGAGAAAAAGAAGAAGAAAAGGAAGAAGAATAGGAAGAAAAGGAGGAAGAAGAAGAAGATGACAAAGAAGAAGAAGAAGAAGAAGCAAAAGAATTGGAAGAAGAGGAAGAAGAAGCAGAAGTAGAAGAGGGAGAAGAGTAATAAGAAGAAGAAAAAGAAGAAGGTGAAGAATAAGAAGAAGAAGAAGAAGAAGAAGAAGAAGAAGAAGAAGAAGTAGGAATAGTAATAGAAGAAGAAGAAGAAAAGGAAGAAGATGATGAAGAAAGAGAAGAAGAAGAAGAAGAAGAAGAAGAAGAAGAAGGAGAAGAAGGAGATGAAGAAGAGGAAGAAGAAGTGGATGAAGAAGAAGAGGAAAAAGAAGGAGTAGAAGAAGAAAAAAAGGGAACGAGAAGAAGAAGAAGATGAAGAAGAAGAGGAAGAAGAAGAAGAAGAAGAAGAAGAAAAGAAGAAGAAGGAGAAGAACAACAAGAAGAAGGATATGAAGTTGAAGAAGAAGAAGCATATGAAGAAGATTAAGAAAAAGAGGAAGAAGAAGTATGAGGAAAATTAGGAAGAAGAGGAAGAAGAGGAAAAAGAAGAGGAAGAAGATGAGTTAAAAGAAGTTGATGAAGAAAATGTAGAAGAAGAAGATGATAATTATGATGAGGAAGTAAAGAAGAAGTTGGAGAAGAAGAAGACGAAAAATGGGAAGAAGAAGAGGAAGAAGAAGAAGGAAAGAAGAGAAAGAAGAAATAGAAGAAGAAGAAGAAGAAGAAGAAGAAACTGAAGAAGAAGAAGAAGAAGAAGAAGAAGAGCAGGAAAAAGAAAAGGAAGATGAAGAAGAAGAAGAGGAAGTAGAAGAAGAAGAAGAAGAAGAAGAGGAAAAAAAAGAAGAAGAAGAGCAAGAAGAAAAGGAGGAGGAAGAGGAACAGGAGGAGGAAAAAGAAGAAGAAGAACAAAAACAATATGAAGAAGAAGAAGAACCAGGAGGAAAAGTAAAAATATTAGTAGAAGAAGAAAAAAAAGAAGAACAAGATGATGAAGATGAAGAAAAGGAAGAAGGAGAAGAAGAATAAGACGAAGAAAAAGAAGAAGAGTTAGAAAAAGAAGAATAAGAACGAGAAGAAGAAGTAGAAGAATTATTGGAAAAAGAATGAGAATAAGAAGACAAAGAAGAAGAAGTAGAAGAAGACGAAGTAGAAGAAGAAAAAGAAGAAAAGGAAGAATTAAGAGAAGAAGAAAATGAAGAATAAGAGGAAGAAGAAAAAGAAGAAGAAGAATAAGTAGAAGATAAAGTTGAAGAAGAAGAAGAAGAAGATGATGATGATGAAGAAGAAGAAGTAGTAGTAGTAGTCATATTAGAAGAAGAAGAGGAAGAGGAAGAAGAAGAAGAAGAAGAAGAAGGGGATGATGAAGTAAAAGAAGAAGAAGAAGAAGAAGAGGAAGAGGAAGAAGATGGATAATAAGAAGAAGAAATAAAAAAAGAAGAGGAGGAAGAAGTGGAAGAAGGGAAGCAGAAGCAATGGAAAAAATGAGGAGGAAGAAGAAGAAGACAAACAAAAAGAAGAAGAAGAAAAAGAAGTAGAGTAAATTGAAGAAGAGGAAGAAGAAGTGTGGGAAGAAGAAGAAGATGAAGAAGAGGAATAAGAGGTGGAAGAAAAGAAGAAGTAGAAAAGAAGAAGAAGAAGAAGAAGAAGAAGAAAATGAAGGACAAGATAAGAAAGAAAAACAAGAAGAAGATGGAGAAGATAATGAAAAAGAAGAAGAAGAAGAGGAAAAAGATTGACAGGAACGGGGAGAAGAAGCAGATGAAGAAGAAGAGGAAGAAGAAGAAGAGGAGAAAGAGCTAGAGGATGAGGAAGAAGAAGTAATTGAGTAAGAAGAATAAGAAGAAGAAGAAAAAAATGAAAAAGAAGAAGAAGAAGAAAAAGAAGAAGTAGAAGAAAGAATAAGAAGAAAAGAAAGAAGAAGAAGAGGATGGAGTAGATCAGGATAAAGAAGAAATAGAAGAAGAAGATG
>JAIUJO010000703.1:162500-172500 GCA_023846275.1 Vanilla planifolia
AGAAGAAGAAATAGATAAAGAAGTAGAAGAAGAATATTAAAAAGTAGAAGGAGAAGAAGAAGAATAATAACAAGAAGATGTAGAAGCAGAAGTAGAAGATGAATAATAATAGTATTAAGAAGAAGATTAAGAAGCAGAAGAAGCAGGAGGAGGAGGAGGTGAAGAAGAAGAAGGAGATGAAGAAGAATAAGAAGATGAAGAAAAAAAAAGGGGAAGAAGAAGAAGAAGAAGAAGAATTAGAAGTAATATAAGAAGAAGAATAAGAGGAAGATGAAGCAGCAGAAGAAGAAGAAGAAGAACAAGATGAAGAAGAAGTAGAAGAAGAAGAACAAGAAGAAGGAATTAAAGAAGAAGAAGAAGAAAAAGAAGTCAAAGAAGAAGAAGAAGAAGAAGAAGAAGAAGGAGAAAAAGATGTAGTAGTTGAGTAGTAGTAATATAAGAAGAAGAGGAAGATAAAGATGAAGAGGAAGAACAAGAAGTAGAATTAGAATTAGAAGAAGTGGAATGGAAGAAGATGAAGAATAAGAAGTAGAAGAAGAAGAAGAAGAAGAATAAGTCAAAGAAAAAGAAGGAGAAGAAGTTGAAGAAGCAGAACAAGATGAAGTAGACGCACGAGAAGAAGAAGAAGAAGAACAACAACAACAACAACAAGAAAAAGAAGAATTTGAAGAAGAAGTAGAAGAAGAAGAGGAAGAAGAAGAAGACGAAGAAGAAGAAGAAGAAGAAGAAGACAAAGAAGGTGTAGAAGAGGAAAAAGAAGAAGTGGAAAAAGTCGAACAAGAAGAAGGAGAGGAGAACAAAGAAGTGGAATAAGAGGAAGATTAAAAAGAAGAAGACAAGGAAGAAGACGATGAAGAAGTAGAAGAACAAGAAGAGGAAGAAAAAAATGGGAAGAAGAAAAGGACAAAGAACAAGTAGAAGTACAAGTAGAACAGGAAATAGAGGAAGAAATGGTAGTAGAAGAATAATAATAATAACAATAATAAGAAAAAGAAGAAGAAAGTAGAAGAAGATGATGTGAGTTGAAGAAAAAAGGAGGATTGAGAAGAAGAAGAAGTACCAGAAGAATAATAATAATAATAACAATAACAATAATAATAATAATAATAATAATTATAATAATAATAATAATAATAAGAGGAAGAAGAAGTAGTAGAAGATGAAGAAGTAGAAGAGGAAGAAGAAGAAGAATAAGTAGTAGATGAAGATGAAGAAGAAGAGGAAGAAGAGGAAGAAGAAGAGGAAGATGAAGAGGAAGAAGAAGAAGAATAAGTAGAAGATGAAGATGAAGAAGAAGAGGAGGAAGAGGAAGAAGAAGAGGAAGACGAAGAAGAATTAGAAGAAGAAGAATAATAATAATAAGATGATGAGGAAGTAGAAGAAGAAGAAGAAGACTTAGAAAAAAAAGAAGAGGAAGAAGAAGAAGGAGAAGAATTCATAGAAGAAGAAGAAGGGGAAGAAGAAGAAGAAGAAGATGAAGAAGAAGAAGAAGATGATGAAGAAGTAGAAGAAGTGAAAGAAGATGAGGAACAAGAAGAAGGAGAAGAAAAAGAATAGGAAGAAGAAGAAAAGGAAGAAGAGGAGGAAGAAAAAGACAAGAAGAAGGAGAAGAAGAAGTAGAAGAAGAAGAAGAAGAAGAAGAAGAATAGGAAGAAGAAGGAGAAGAAGAAGTTGAAGAAGAAGAAGAAGAGAAGATGGAAAAGAAGAAGAAGAAGAAGAGAAGATGGAAAAGTAGAAGAAGTAGAAGAGGAAGTGGAAGAGGAAAAATAAGAAGAGCAAGAAGAAGAAGATGAAGAAGAAGAAGAGCAAGAAGGAGAAGAAGTAGTAGTAGTAAAAGAAGAAGAAGAAGAAGAAGAAAAAGAAGATGAAGTAGAAGAAGAGGAAGAAGAAGAAGAAGAGGAGGAAGAAGAAGATGAAGACGAAGAAGAAGGGGAAGAACAAGTAGAGGAAGAAACGAAGAATAGGAAGAATCAAAAGAAGTGGAAGGAGAAGAAGAAGAAGAAGAAAAGAAGAAGAAGAAAAGGAAGAAGAAAAAGAAGAAGAAGTGTTGGAAGAAGAAAAAGAAGAAGAAGATGAAGAAGAGGTAGAAGAAGAAGAAGAAGAAGAGGAAGAAGTGTAAGAAGAAGAAGAAGAAGAATAGGGTGAAGAAGAATAATTAAGGATTAGTGATTAAGGATTAGGGATAAAGGATTAGGTATAAGGTATTAAGGATTAGGGATTAAGAATTAGAGAGTAATGAATGAGGGATTAGTGATTATGGCTAGGGTTTTTGGATTAGGGTATAGGAAGTAGGGATTTAGGATAAGGGATTAAGGGATTAAGAGATTAGGGATTAGGGATTAAGGATTAATGATTATGGTTTAGAGATTAAGGTGTTAATAACTAAGGGATAATGATTAGCAATATTGGATTAAGGACTAGGGATTAAAGTTTATGGTTTATGGATTAGAGATTAGAGATTAAAGATTCAAGATAAAGGATTAAAGATTAAGGATAAGACATTAAGGGATTAGGTTTTAAAGTCTAGGGTTCAAAGATTCAGGAATTAAAATTAGGGTTAAAGATTAGGGATTAGAGATTAAGGATTAGAGACTAGGGAAGAAAAAAAAGAACAAGAAGAAGGAGAAGGAGAAGAAGTATAAGTAGAAGAAGAAGTTGAAGTAGAAGAAGAAGAAGATGATGATGAAGAAGAAGAGGAAGAAGAAGTAATCAAAAAAGAATGAGAAGAAGAAGAAGATGATGAACAAGAAGGATAAAGAAGAAGAAAAATAGAAAGGACAAGTAGTAGATGAAGACGAAGATGGAGGAGAGGGTGAACAAAAAGAAAAAAAAGAAAAGAAGAAGAAGCAAATGTTGAAGAAGAAGAAGAAGAAGAAGAGAAGAAGAAGAAGAAGAAGAAGGAGATGAAGAAGAAGAAAAAGAAGACGAAAAAGAAGAAGAAGAAGAGAAGAAGAAGAAGAAGAAGAAGAGGAGGAGGAGGAAGAAGAAGAAGCAGAAGAAGAAGAGGAAGAAAAAGAAGAAGAACCAGAACATATTCATGATGATGATGAAGAAGAAGATGAAGAACAAGAAGAAGAAGAAGAAGTGGAAGCAAAGGAAAAGGAAGAAGAAGAAGATGATGAACAAGATAATGATGAAGAAGAAGAAGATGAAAAGGAAGAAGAAGAAGAAGAAGCAGAGGAAGTAGAAGAAGAAGAAGATGATGATGAAGAACAAGAATTAGAAGAAGAAGAAGAAGTTGAAGAAATAGGAGAAGAAGAAGAAAAGAAGAAGAAGAAGAGAAGTAGAAGAAGAAGAAGAGGAAGAAGAAGAAGAAGAACAAGAGCAAGAAAGAGAAGAAGAAGAAGAAGAAGAAGACAAACATGAGCAGAAGATGGGAAAGAAAAAGTTGAAGATAAGGATGAAGAAGAAGAAGAAGAAGAAGTGGGAGGAGAGGAAGAAGAAGTACAAAAGGTAGAACAATAAGAGGAAGAAAAAAGAGAAGAAGAGCAAAAGTATAAGAGGAAAAAGATGAAGAGGAAAAGGAAGGAGAAAAAGAGGAAGATGACAAAGAAAAGGAAGGGAAGAAATAAGAAGAAGAAGAAGAAGAAGAAGAAGAAGCAGATGATGATGATGATGAAGAAGAAGTACAACAAGGAGAAAAAGTAAAAGAGCAAGAAAAGGAAGATGAAGAAGAAGGAGAATAGGAACAAGAAGAAGAGGAGGAAGAAGAAGAAGAGCAAGAATAAGAAAAGGATGAAGAGGAAGAATAAGAAGAATTTGAAGAAGAAGAAGAAGAAGAGGAGGAGGAAGAAGAAGAGAACGAAGAAGAATTTGAAGAAGAAGAAGAAGATGTAGAAGAGGAAGAAGAAGAAGAAGAGGAGGAAGATGAGGAAGAAGAAGAAAAATAGGTGGAAAAAGAAGAGGACGAAGAAGAAGTAGAAGAGGAAGGAGAAGTAGAAGAAGAAGATGAAGAAGAGGAAGGGGAAGAAGAAGAAAAAGAAGAAGAAGAAGAAGAAGGGGAAGAAGCAGATGAAGAAGAAGAAGAAGAATAAGACAAAGAAGAAGAAGAAGAGGAAGAAGGGGACGACGAAGAAGAAGAACAAGAGCAAGAAGAGGAGGGGGAAGAAGAAGAAGAGGAAGAAGCTGAATAAGGTAAAGTGGAATAAGAGGAAGATTATGATGAAGTTGAAGTTAAAGAAGAAGAAGAAATGGAAGAAGAAGAGGAAGAAGAAGAATTTGAAGAAGAAGTAGAAGAAGAAGAAGGAAAAGAAGAAGATGTAGTAAAAGAAGAAGAAGATGTAGAAAACGAAGAAGAAGAGGAAGAAGAAAAAGATGAGTTATGGATTAGGGTGGGTAGGCTTAGGAATTAGTTATTAGGGATTGAGGATTAAGAATTAGGGAGATAAGGATTCGATATTAGAAATTAAGTATTATAGATTCGGGATTAGGGATTAGGAATTAGGGATTACAAATTAAGGATTATTGATTATGGTAAAGGTTTAGGAATTAAGGAATAGGAAATTAGGATTAAGGATTAGGGATAAAGGGAGTAAGGGACTTG
The DNA here is from genome assembly GCA_023846275.1 of Vanilla planifolia. NCBI lineage: Eukaryota > Viridiplantae > Streptophyta > Magnoliopsida > Asparagales > Orchidaceae > Vanilla > Vanilla planifolia. The sequence goes on from JAIUJO010000703.1 coordinate 167,044, forward strand.
GGATTAGGGATTAAGGATTAAGGATTAAGGGATCAATAAATAAGGAATAGGGATTAGTGATTCAAGATTAAGGATTAGGGATTATTATTTTGGGATTATAGATTGGAGATTAGGGATTAGGGGTTAGGATGAGGGATTAAAGGTTAGGGATTTGGGACAAGAGATTAAGGGATTACGTCTTAAAGATTGGGGTTTAAAGATTAAAGAATAGGGCTTAGGGATTAAAGATTAGGGATTAGGGATTATGGAGTAGGGACTAAGAAGGAAGAAGAAGAAGAAGTAGAAGAAGTAGAAGAAGAAGAAGTAGTAAAAGAAGAAGTAATAGTAAAAGAAGTAGAAGAAGAAGAAGTAGAAGTACAAGAAGAAGGAGAATAAGAAGAAGAATAAGAATAAGAAGAAGTTCAAGAAGAAGAAGTAGATGAAGAAGAAGATAAACGAGAGGGTGAAGAAGAAGAAGAAGAAGATGAAGAAGAAAAAGAGGAGGAGGAAGAAGAAGAAGAAGAAGAAGAAGAAGTAGTAATAGCAAAAGAAGAAGAAAAAGAAGCAGAAGTAAAAGAAGAAGAAGATGTTGAAATAGAGGAAGAAGAACAAGAAGAAGAAGAAGAAGAAGAGGAAGCAGAGGAAGAAGAAGAGGAAGAAGAAGATAAAGAAGATGAAGTGGATGAAGAACAAGAAGATGAAGAGGAGGAGGAGGAAGAAGAAGAAGAAGTAGAAGTGGAAGTAGTAGTAGAAGAAGAAGAAGTAGAGTGGAAGTAGTAGTAGTAGAAGAAGAAGAGGTAGAAGGAGCAGAAGAAGAAGAGGAAGAAGGAGAAGAAGAAGAATTAGTTGTAGTAATAGGAGAAGAAGAAAAAGAAGATGAGGAAGAAGAAGAACAAGAAAAGAAGAAGAAGATGATGAAGAAGAAGAAGAGGAAGAAGAACAAAAAGAAGAAGAAGAAGAAGTAGATCTAGAAGAAGAAGAAGAAGAAGAAGAAGAAGAAAAGGAAGGAGAAGAAGAAGAAGTAGAAGAAGAAGGAGAAGAAGAAGAAGAAGAAGTAAGAGAAGAAGCAAAAGTAGTATTAGAAGAAGGAGTAGAAGAAGAAGTATTAGAAGGAGAAGTAAAAAAATAAGTAAAAGAAGAAGAAGAAGAAGAAGAAGAAGAAGAAGAAGAAAAAGACGAAGAAAAAGGAAAAGAAGTAGAAGAAGAAGCATAATAATAATAATAAAAAGGGGTAGAAGTGGAAGAAGAACAAGAATTAAAAGAGGAAGAGGAAGATGAAGAAGAAGAAGAAGAAGAAGAAGAGGATGAAGAAGAAGAAGTAGTAATAGTAGTAGTTGTAGAAGAAGAAGAAGAAGAAGAAGAAGTAGAAGAAGAAGAATAATAAGTAGAGGAAAAAGATGTAGAAGAAGAAGAAGAAGAAGAAGAAGAAGAAGGAGGAGAAGAAGACGAAGGAGAAGAAGAAGTAGAAGAAGAAGGAGGAGAAGGAGAAGAGAAAGAAGAAGAAGAAGAAGAAGAAGAAGAAGAAGAAAAAGTCAAAAATGGAGTAGGAGAAGAAGATGAAGAAGAAGAGGAAGAAGAAGAGCAAAAGGGAGAAGAGGAAGAAAAGGATGAAGAAGAAGAAGAATAAGAAGAATAGGAGGTACAAAAAGAGAGGAAGAAGAACAAGAAAATAAAGAAGAAGATGAAGAATAACAAGAAGGAGTAGAAGAAGAAGAAGAAAGAAAAGAAGAAGAAAAAGAAGATTAAAAAGAAGATTTAGATGTAAGAAGGTGAAGTGGAAGAAGAAGAAGAATAGGAAGAAGAAGAAGAAGAGAAAGAGAAGGAGCAAGAGGTGAAAGAAGAAGAAAAGAAAGAAAAAGAAGTACAAGAAGAAGAAGAAGAAGAAAAAGAAGTGGAAAAAAAGAAGAAGAATGAGAAGAAAAGGAAGAAGACGAAGAAGAAGAAGAAGAAGAAGAAGAAGAAGAAGAAGAAGGTGAGAGAGGTAGAAGAAGAAGTGGAAGAAGTAGAAGAAGGAGAAGTGAAAGAAAAAGGAGACGAAGAAGAAGAACAAGAAGAACAAGAAGATGAAGAGGAAGTAGAAGACGAAGAAGAAGAGGAGGAAGAAGAGAAAGAAGAAGAAAAAGAGGAGGAAGAAGAAGAAGAACATGAGGATGACGAAGAAGAAGAAGAATAAGATGATGCGGAAGAAGAGGAAGAGGGAGAGGAAGAAGAAGAAGAGGAAGAAGAATAGGCAGAACAAGAATATGAAGATGAAGAAGAAGAAGAGGAAGAAGAGAATGAAGATGAGGAAGAAGAAAAGGAAATAGAGAAAGAGGAAGAGGAAAAAGAAGAAGAAGAAGAAGTAGGAGAAGTAGAAGAAGAAGAAGAAGAAGAAGAAGAAGAAGAAGAAGAAGAAGAAGGAGAAGAAGATGACGAAGACAATGAAGAAAGAGGAGGAGAAGAAGAAGGAGAAGAAGATGAAGAAAGAAAGAAGTAGAAGAACAAGAGGAAGAAGAAGAAGAGGAAGTAGAAGACAAAGAAGAAGAAGAAGAAGAACAAGAAGAAGTAGTAGTAGAAGAAGAAGAAGTAGAAGCAGAAGATGAAGAAGAAGAAGAAGAAGAAGAGGAAAATGAAGAACAAGAGAAAGAAAAAGAATAAGAAGAAGAAGATGAAGAAGGCAAAGAAGGGGAAAAAGAAGAATAAGAAGATGGAGAAGAAGAGGAGAACAAAGAAGTGGAAAAGAATAAGAAGATGAAAAAGAAGAAAAGGAGGAAAAAGAAGATGAAGAAGAGGAACAATAATAATAATAATAATAAATTAAAAGGATGACTAAGAAGGCGAAGAAGAAGAAGAAGTTGAAAGAGGAGAAGGAGAATAAAAAGATATGGAAGAAAAAATATGTGGAAGAAGAAGAAGTGGAAGAAGAAGAACAAGAAGACGAAGAAGATGAGGAGGAAGAAGAAGACCAAGAAGAAGAGAAGTGGAAGAAGAAAATGATAATGGTGATGAGGAAGAAGAGGATGAAGAAATGGAAGAAGAAGATGAGGAAAAAGAAGAAAAATTATAGGAAGAACAAGAAGAAGAAGAAGAAGAAAAAGTAGAAGAAGAAGAGGAAGAAAAAGAAGAGGTAGAAGAAGGAGGAGAAGAAGAAGAACAGTAAGAAGAAGAATAGGAACTAGATGAAGAAGAAGAAGTAGAAGAAGAAGAACAACAAGAAGAAGAAGAGAAAGAAGAAGTGGAAAAAGAAGAACAAGAGGAAACAGAGGAAGAAGAAGAAGCAAAAAAAGAACAAGGAGAAAAAATAGAAGTAGAAGAAGGAGAAAAAATAGAAGAAGATGAACAAGAAAAAGTAAAAGAAGAAGGACAAGAAGAAGAAGAAGAAGAAAAGGAAGAAAAAAAATATAAAACGAAGCATATGAAGAGGAAGAAGAACAAGAAGAAGAAGAAGAAGAAGAAGAGGAAGAAGAAGTAATAAAAGACGAAGCAAAAGAAGAAGAAGAACTAGACAAAGACATAGATGGAGCAGAGGGGGAGAAAAAAGAAAAAAAAGAAAAAAAAAGAAAAAAAAAGAAGAAGAACAGGGGGAAGAAGAGGAAGAAGAAGAAGAGTAGGAGAAGAAGAAGAAGAAGACGAAGAAGTAGAAGAAGAAAAGAATAAGAAGAAGAAGAAGAAGAAGCAGAAGAGGAAGAAGAAGATAAAGAAGAAGAAGAAGAAGTAGAAGAGGAAGAAGAAAGAGATGTAGAAGAAGAAGATGAAGAAGAGGAAGAAGAAGAAGAAGATGAAGTAGTAGTAGTAGAAGAAGAAGAAGAAGATGAAGAAGAAGAAGAAGAAGAAGAGGAAGAAGAGGAAGAAGAGGAAGAAGAGGAAGAAGAAGAAATTGAAGAAGAAGAAGACGAAGGAGGACTAGAAGTAGATGAGGAAGAGGAAGAAGAAGAAGAAGAAGAAGAAGAGGAAGAAGAAGAAGAAGATGAAGAAGAAGAAGAAGAAGTAGTATAGCAAGAAGAAGAAGAAGAAGAAGAAAAATAAGAAGTTGATAAAAAAGAAGAAGAAAAGAGGAATAAGAAGAAGAATAATAATAAGAAGAAGTGGTAGATGAAGTAGAAGAAGAAGAAGAAGGAGAAGGAGAAGAAGCAGAAGCGGAAGATGTAGAAGAAGAGGTAGTAGAAGAAGAAGGAATAGAAGAAGAAGAAAAGAAGAAGTAGAAGAAGACATAGTAGAAGATGTAGTAAAAGAAGAAGTGGAAGGAAAAGAAGAAGAACAAGAAGATGAAAATGAAGAAGAAGAAGAGGAAGTAGAAGTAGAAAAAAAAGAGGAAGAAGAAGAAGATTAAGAAGAAGTCGAAGAAGAAGAAGTGGAAGTAGAAGAAGAAGTAGAACAAGAAGATGAAATAGAAGAAAAATGAAGAAGAGGAAGAAGAAGAACACGAGATGGAAGAAGAAGAAGAAGATTTAGCAAATGAAGAAGAAGAAGAAAAAGAAGAAAAAAAGAGGAAGAAGAACAAGAAGAAGAAGCAAAAGAAGAAGAAGAAGAAGAGCAAAAAGAAGAAGAAGAACTAAAAAAAGTAGAACAGGAAGAAAAACAAAATAAGGATGAAGAAGAAAAGCAAGAGGAAGAACAAGAAGAGCAAGAAGAAGAAGTGCAAGAAGAGGAGCAAAAGGAAGAAGAACAAGTAGTAATAGAAAATGAAGAAGAAGAAGTAGAAGAAGATGATAAAGGAAAAGAACAAGAAAGGGAAGAAGAAGAAGAAGAAGAAGAAGAAGAAGAAGAAGAATTAGAATAAGTTAAAAAAAGATCAAGAAGAAGTAGAAGTAGAGGTAGAGGAAGAGGAAGAAGAAGAAGAGGAAGAAGTAGAAGAAGAAGAAGAAGAAAAAGAAGAAGAAGAAGAGGAAGAAGAAGAAGAAGAAGAAGAAGAAGTAGTAGAAGATGAAGAAGAAGAGAGGAAGAAGAAGATGAATAAGAAAAAGAAGAAGAAGAAGAAGAAGAAGCCGGAGAAGAAGAAAAAGATGAAGAAGTAAAAGAAGAAAAAAAGAAGAAAATTTGGTAGAAGTAGAGGAAAAAGAAGAAGAAGAAGAAATAGAAGAAATAGTAGAAGTAGAGCAAGAAAAAGAATAAGAAGAAGACATAGAAGAGTAAGAAAGGAAGAATAAGAATAAGAAGAAGATGATGAAGATGAAGAAGAAGAAGAAGAAGAGGAAGAAGAAGAATTAGAGGAAGAAGAAGAAGAAGAAGAAAAAGAAGTCGAAGAATAAGAAAAAGAAGTCGAAGAGAAGAAGACTTAGAAGAAGAAGAAGAAGAAGAAGAAGAAGAAAAAGACTTAGAAGAAGAAGAAAGGGAAGAAGAAGAAGAAGAAGAAGAAGACGTAGACAAATAAGTGGAATAAGAAGAAGAAGAAGAATAAGAACAGGAAGAAGAAGAAGGAAGAAGAAGATGTAGAAGAAGAAGAAGAAGAAGAAGAAGTTAAAGAAGAAGAAGAGGAAGAAGAAGAAGAAGAAGAAGAAG
>JAIUJO010000703.1:177500-185000 GCA_023846275.1 Vanilla planifolia
GAAGAAGGAGAAGTAGTAGTAGTAGAAGAAGAAGAAGAAGAAGAAGAAGAAGAAAAGGAAGAAAAAGAAGTAATGAAAGAAGTAAAAGAAGAAGAAGTAAAAGAAGTAGAACAAGAAGAGTAAATTAGAAGAAAAGAAGAAGGACAAGAAGTAGATGAACGTGAAGATGGAGGAGAAGGTGAAGAAAAAGAAGATAAGAAGAAGAAGAAGAAGAGGAAGAGGAAGAAGAAGAAGAAGAGAAGAAGAAGAAAAAGATGAGGAAGAAAAAGAAGAAGAAAACAGAAGAAGAAGAAGAAGAAGAAGAATACGAAAAAGATCAAGAAGAAGAAGAAAATGAAGAAGTAGAAGAATAAAAAGAAGAAGAAGAAGAAGAAAATGCTGAAAAAGAAGAAGAAGAAGAAGAAGATGATGAAGTAGAAGAAGAAGAAAAAGAAGAATAAGAAGAGAAAGAAGGAGAGGAAGAAGAAGAAGTGGAAGATGAAGAAGTAGAGCAAGAAGGAGAAGACTAAGAAGAAGAAGCGAAAGTGCAAAAAGAAGAAGAAGAAGAAGAGAAAGAATAAGAATAAGAATTAGAAGAAGAAGAAGAAGAGGAAGAAGAAGAAGAAGAAGTAGAAGAAGTAGCAGAAGAAGAAGTAGTAGAAGAAGAAGAAGAAGAAGTAGAAGTAGAAGAAAAAGAAGAAGAAAAAAAATGAAGGAGAAGAAGTAGAAGAAGAAGGGGAAGAAGAAGAGGAAGAAGAAGAAGAAGTGGAAGAAAAAGAGGAAAAAGAAGAAGAAGAAATAGTACTAGAAGAAGAGGAAGAAGAAGAAGAAGAGGAAGAATAGGAGGATGAAAAGGTGAAGAAGAAGAAGAAGAAAATGAAAAAGAAGAAGAAATAGAGGAGGAAGAAGAAGAAGAAAAAGCTGAAGAAGAAGAAGAAGAAGAGGAAGAAGAAAAAGAAAAAGAAGAAGAAGGAGAAGAAAAGAAAAAGGAATAAGAGAGAGAGAGAAGAAGAAGAAGAGCAAGAAGAAGAAATAGAAGTAAAAGAATAAGAGGAAGAAGAAGAGGATGAAAAAGAAGAGGAAATGGAAGAAGACGAAGAAGAGGAAGAAGTTGATGAAGGAGAGGAAGGTGAAGAAGAAGAAGAAGAAGAAGAAGAGGAAGATGAGGAGAAGATGACGAAGATGAAGAAGAAGATGAGGATGAAGAAGAAGAAGAACATGAAGAAGTAGAAGCAGAAGAAGAGAAGAAGGAAGAAGAGGAAGAAGAAGAAGAATAAGTAGAACAAGAATAGAATGAAAAGAGAGATGAAGAGGAAAAGTAGAAGTAGAAGAAGAAGAAGAAGAAGAGGAAGGAGAAGGAGAAGAAGAAGAAGAAGAAGAGGAAGGAGAAGGAGAAGAAGAAGACGAAGAATTGGAAGCATAAGAAGAAGAAGAAGAAGAAGAAAAGATGATGAAGAAGAAGAAGATGAAGAAGAAGTAGAAGAGAAGGAGAAGAAGAAGTAGAAGAGTAGGAGGAGATGAAGAAGAAGAAGAGGAGGAAGAGAAAGAGGAGGAGGAAGAAGAAGAAGAAGAATAGGAACAAGAAGAAGAGGAGGAAGGAGAAGACGTGGAAGAAAAAGAATAGGACAAAGAGGAAGAAGAGGAAGAATAATAAGAATTATAAGAAGAAGTACAAGTAGAAGAAGAAGAAGAAGAAGAAGAAGAAGAAATAAAAGAAAAAGAAGGAGAAGAAGAAGCAGAAGAGGTAGAAGAAGAAGAAGAAGAAGAAAAAGAATAATTATGGGTTAGGAAGGGTGGGCTTAACGATAAGAGATTCGGTATTTGGGATTTGGGATTAAGGATTAAAGAGGTAAGAATTTGAACTTAGGAATTAAGGAATAGAGATTAGGTATTAGGGATTAAGAATTAGGATTATGAATTAGGGATTAGTGATTACGACTAAGGTTTAAGGGATATGAAATTAGAATTATGGATTAAGGAGATAGGGAGTAAGGGATTAGGGATTAAGGACTAGGGATTATGGATTAAGGATTAAGAGATTATAACTAAAGGTTAATGATTTGTTATTCAATGTTAAGGATTAGGGATTATAGTTTTGGAATTATGGATTAGAGATTACGGATTAAGGATATAGTATAAAGTATTAATGATTAGGGGATAGAGATAAGAGATAAAAGGATTACGTCTTAAAGATTAGGGTTTAAAGATTAAGGATTACAAACTAGGGATTGGGAAATTGGAAGAAGGGACTAAGAAAGAAGAAGAAGATGATGGAGAAGAAGTAAAAGAAGTAGAAGAAGAAGAACTTGTAGAAGAAGAAGAAAAAGAAGAAGTAGTAGAACAAAAAGTAGAAGAAGGCGATGAAGAAAACAAGAAAAAGCAGAAGAAGAAAGAGAATAAGAAGAAGAAGATGATGATGATGAAGGACATGAAGTAGACAAAGACGAAGACTGAGGAGTGGTTTAAGAAGAAGAAAAGGAGGACGAGAAGAAGAAGAGGAGGAAGAAGAAGAAGAGGAAGAAGGAGAAGAAGAAGAAGAAGAAGGAGACAAGAAGAAGAAGAAGAAGATGATGATGATTAAGAAGAAGAAGAAGAAGAAGAAGATGTAGAAGTTGAAGAAGAAAAAGAAGAAGAAGAAGATGTTGAAGAAGAAGAAGAAGAAGATGAAGTAGGAGAAGAAGAAGAAGAGGAAGCAGATGATGAAGAAGCGGAAGAAGAAGAAGAAGAAAATGAAAATGAGGATGAAGAAGAAAAAAAAAGAAGAAGAGGAGGAGGAGGTGGAAGAAGAAGAAGAAGAAGATGTTGAAGTAGTAGTAGGAGAAGCAAAAGAGTAAAAAAGAGACGAAGAAGAAGAAGAGGAAGAAGAAGAAGAAGAAGAAGAAGAAGAAGAAAATGAACAAGAAGAAGAAGAAGAAGAGGTAGAAAAGAGAGAAGAAGAGGAAAAGTAGAATAGGAAGAAGAAGAAGAAGAAGAGGAAGGAGATGAAGAAGACAAAGAAGAGGAAGGGGAAGAAGAAGAAGAAGAAGAAGAAGAGAAAGAAGCAGATGAAGAAGAGCAAGAAGAAGAAGAGGAAGAAGTGCAAGAAGAGGAAGAAGAAGAAGAAGAAGAAGAAGAATTATAGGAACAAGAAGAGGTAGAGGAGGAAGAAGAAGAAGAATAGAACGAAGAGGAAGAAGAGGAAGAATAAGAAGTAGTAGTAGTAGTAGTAGTAGTAGAAGAAGAAGAAGAAGAAGAAGAAGAGGAAGAAGAAGAATTTGAAGATGATGGAGAAGTAGAAGAAGAAGAAAGAGAAGAAGAAGATGAAGAAGTGGAAGAAGAAGAGACAGAAGAAGAAGATTAAGAAGTAGAAAAAGATGAATAAAAGGGTTAGGGAGGGTGGGCTTAGGGATTAGCAATTAGGTATTAGAGATTTAGGACAAGGGTGGTAAGGATTAGATTTTAAGAATTAAGAATTCTAGATTAGGGATTAATGATTACGAATTAGGGATTAGTGATTATGGCTAGGGTTTATATATTAGGGAAGAAGAAATTAAGATTAAGGATTAGGGATGAAGGGAGTAAGCGATTAAGGATTAATGATTATGGGTAAGGGATTAAGGGATTAATAACTAAGGATTAGAAATTAGTGATTTGAGATTAAAGATTAGGGATTATAATTTTGGGCATATTTATTACATATTAGGGAATAGGGATTCAGGATAAAGGATTAAAGATTAGGGGTTAGGGATAAGAGATTAACGGATTTGATCTTAAAAATTAGGGTTTAAAGATTAAGGAATAAGGATTAAGGATTAAAGATTAAGGATTAGAGATTAGGCATTAGGGAGTAGGGACTAAGAAAGAAGAAGATTAAGATGAACAAAAAGAAGTAGAAGAAGTAGAAGAAGAAGTAGCAAAGAAAGAAAAAGAACTAACAATAAAAGAAGTAGTTGAAGAAAAAGAAGCAAAAAATAGAAGAAGAAGAGGGACAATAAGAATAAGAAGAAGAAGAAGAAGAAGAAGAAGAAGGAGAAGTATAAGACGAAGAAGAAGATAGAGGAGAGGGTGAAGAAAAAGAAAAGGAAGACGAAGACGAAGAAGAAGAAGAAGAAGAAGAAGAAGAAGAAGAAAAAGAAATGAAGAAGAAGAAGATGATGATGATGAAGAAGAAGTTAAAGAAGAACTAGAAGAAGTAGAAGAAGAAGAAGAAGAAGAGGAAAAATAAAAAGAAAAAGAAGAAGAACTTGAAGAAGAAGAAAAAGAGAAAGAAGAGGAAGATGAGGAGAAGAGTTTGAAGAAAAGAAGAAGATGAGGAAATAGAAGTGGAAGAAGAAGAAGAAGAAGAAAAGAAAGAAGAAGAAGAAGAAAAAGAAGTAATAGTAGAAGAAGAAAAAGTAGAAGGAGAGAAAGAAGAAGAAGAAGAAGAATAAGAAGAGGAAAAAGTAGTAGAAGAAGAAGAAGAGGAAGACGAAGAAGAAGAAGAAGAAGAAGAAGAAGTAGAAGAAGAAGATGAAGAACCGACATAAGAAGAAGAAGAAGAGAAAGAAGAAGAAGGCGAAGAAGTATAACAAGGAGATAATGAAGAAGAGGAAGAAGCAGAAGTGGAAGAACACAAAGATGAGGAAGTCGAAGAAGTGGATGAAGATGGAGAAGTGTAAGAAGAAGTAGAAGAAGAGAAGAAGTAGAAGATGATGAAGAGAATGACGATAAAGAAGAAGTAGAAGAATTAGAAGAAGTAAATGAAAAACAAGATAAGCAAGAAGAAGAGGAAGAAGAGGAAGAAGTAGAAGAAGAAGAAAAAGAAGAAGAAGAAAAAGAAGAAGAAGAAGAAGAAGAAGAAGAAGAAGTAGTAGAATAAGAAGAAGAAGTAGTAGGAGAGGGAGAAGAAGATGAAGAAGTAGAAGGGGAAGTAGAAGAAGAAGAAGAAGAAAGAGAAGAGGAAGCAAGAGGGGAAGAAGAAGAAGGAGAAGAAGAAGTAGAAGATGAAGAAGAAGTGCAAGAAGATGGAGAAGTGGAAGAAGAAGAAGTAGAAGAAGGGAAGAAGAAGAAGAAGATGATGAAGAAGAAGAAAAAGAAGGAGAAGCAGTCTAAGAAGTAAAAGAAGAATAAGAAGAAGAAGAAGAAGAAGAGGAAGTGGAAGGAGAAGAACAAGAAGTTGAAGAGGAAAAGGAAGAAGAAGAAGAAGATGAAGAGGAAGAAGAAGTAGAAGAGGAAGTAGTAGAAGGAGAAGATGAAGAAGAAGAAGTAGAATAAGAAGATGATGATGATGATGGTGATGAAGTAGAGGAAGAAGAAGAAGAGGAAGAAGAAGTAGACGAGGAAGAAGAAGAAGAAGATGAAGAAGAGGAAGATGAGAAATGGGCGAAGGAGAACAAAAAGATTTGGTTGAAGAAGAAGAAGAACAGCAAGAAGAAGAAGAGGAAGAGGGGGGAGAAGGGGAAGTAGAAAAAGAATAAGTAGAACAAGAAGTGGAATAAAAGAGGGAAGTGGAGGAGAAGTAGAAGAGGAAGAAGAAGAAGAAGAAGAAGAAGAGGAAGGAGAAGAAGAAGAAGAAGAAGATGAGGGAGGGGAAGAAGAAGAAGAAGAAAGGGAAGAAGATGAAGAAGAAAGGGAAGAAGATGAAGAAGAAGAAGAGGAAGAGGAAGAAGAAGAAGAGAAAGATTAAGAAGAAGAAGAAGAATAATAGGAACAAGAAGAAGATGGGAAGAAAAAGAAGAGGTAGAAGAGGAATAGGAAGAAGAGAAACAAGTAGAAGAATAAGAAGTAGTAGAAGAAGAAGAAGAAGGAGAAGGAGAAGAAGAAGAATAAGAATAAGAAAAACTAAGGATTACAAATTAGAAATTAGTGATTACCACTGGGGTTTAGGGAGTTGGAATTTAAGATTAAAGATTAGGGATTAAGCGAGTAAGGGATCAGGGATTGGAGATTACGGATTACAGATTATGGATTAGAGATTATGGGATTGATAACTACATATTAGGGATTAGTGATTCAAGTTTAAGGATTAGGATTATAGTTTTGGGATTATGGATTCAGAATAAAAGATTAAAGATTAGGGGTTAGGGATAAAAGATTAAGGGATTAGATCCTAAAGATTATGGTGTAAAGACTAAGGAAGTAGGATAAGGGATTAAGAATAAGGGATTAGGGATTAAGGATTAGGGAGTACAGACTAAGAAAGAAGAAGAACAAGAAGAAGCAGAAGAAGTAGAAGAAAAAGTAATAGTAAAAGAAGTACAAGAAGAAGAACAAGAAGGAGAAAAAGAAAAAGAACATGAAGAAGATGAAGGAGAAGTAGTAAATGAAGTAGAAGATGGAGGAGAGGCTAAAGAAGAAGAAAAGGAAGATGAAGAAGAAGAGGAGGAAGAAGATGAAGAAGAAGAAGAGGAGAAGAAGAAGAACAAGAACAAGAACAAGAACAAGAAGATGATGAAGAAGAAGATGATGATGATGAAGAAGAAGAAGAAAAGGAAGTCACAGAAAAAGAAAAGGAAGAAGAAGAAGAAGAAGAATAAGAAGAGAAGAAGATGAAGAAGAAGAAGAAGAAGAAGAAGATGACGATGATGATGATGAAGAAGAAGAAAGAGAAGAAGTAGAAGAAGCAGTTGAAGAAAAAGAAGAAGAAGAAGATGTTGAAGAAGAAGAAGAAGAGGAAGAAGAGGAAGAAAAAGAAGAAGATGAAGAAGAGGATGAAGAATAAGAAGAAGAAGAAGAAGAAGAAGAAGATGAAGAAGTGGAAGTAGTAGTCATAGAATAAGAAAAGGAAGAAAGAGAAGAAGAAAAAAAATTGGCAAAAGAAGAAGAAGAAGTAGAAGAAGAAGAAGAAGAAGAGGAATAAGAACAAGAAGAAAAAGAAGAAGAAAAAGTAGTAATAGTAGTAGGACTAGTAGAAGAAGAAGAATAAGAAGAAGTAGAAGAGGAATAAGAAGAATATGATAAAGAAGAAAAAGAAGATCAAGAAGAAGAAGGGAAAGAAGAAGAAGAAGAAGAAGCAAAAGTAAAAGAAGAAGAAGAAGAAGAAGAATAGGAAGGAGAAGAATAAGAAGTAGAAGAAGAAGGAGAAAAAGAAGAAGAATAAGAAGTAAGCGAAGAACTAAAAGAAGAAGTAAAAGAGGAAGTAGAATAAGATGTATTAGAAGAAAAAGTAAATGTAGAAGTAGTAGAAGAAGAAGTAAAAGGAAAAGAGGAAGAAGAAGAAGAAGAAGAAGAAGAAGAAGGAGAAAAAGAAATAGAAGAAGCAAAATAATAATAATAATATGAGGTGGAAGAGGAGGAAGAGCTAGAATAAGTTGAAGAAGAAGAAGAAGAAGAAGAACACGAAGAAGAAGAAGAAGAAGAAGAAGAAGAAGAGGAAGAAGTAGAAGGAGAAGAAGAAGAAGAAGAAGATGAGGAAGAAGTAGAAGAGAAAGAAGAAGAAGAAGGAGAAGAGGATGAAGGAGAAGAAGAAGTAGAAGAAGAAGAAATGGCAGAAGAAGTAGAAGAAGAACAACAAAAAGTCAAAAAAGGAGGAGTAGAAGAAGAAGAACAACAACAAGAAGAAGA